>CM057830.1:92804828-93053436 GCA_030068075.1 Paguma larvata
AATCTAGGTATTGCAGTCAGGGTATTTTGCAGAGGTAACGAAATCCATAGTTCAGTTTAAGTAAGGGGGGGTTATTCTGGATAGCCTGGGTGGGACTGATTCGATCAGTTGAAAAGCCTCAAGAGCAGGGTTGAAGCTCCCCCGAGGAAAGAAATTCTGCCTGTGGACAGCCCATGCTCGTGAGGTCCACTGTGCCCTTCTGAGGGCCTGCCCTGTGAATTCCCAACTTGCCTAGTCAGCCCTCGCCATCATAGAAGTCAGTTCCTTGAGATAAATCTCTGAAGAGATATTGCCTACTGGTCCTGCTTCTCTCGTTGAACACTGACTGATACAAAAAGTAACTATGTCGGGGCGCCTGGGGGGCTCTGTCTGTTAAGCGTCTGACTCTTGGTTTCGGCTCAGGTCATGATCTCATGGTTCATGGGATTGAGCCCTGCGTTGGGAGCCACAGTAACAGTGTGGAACCTGCTTGGGTTTCTCTCTCTCCCTCTGTCTCTGCCCCTCCCCTGCTCCTGTTCTTCTCTTCTCTCTCTCAAAATAAATAAATAAACTCAAAAAAAAAAACAAAACCCCAACTATGTTACTTCAAGATGACAGGTTTGTGATCAGATTAAAGTTTATTCAGATGGAAAATACCTAGTGCCGGGAACTTGGTTTCTTTTTTTTTTTTTTAAATTATTCTCTGATTAGTTCCTTTTTTTTTAAACGTTTATTCATATTTGAGACAGAGAGAGACAGAGCATGAGTAGGGGAGGGGCAGAGAGAGAGGGAGACACAGAATCTGAAGCAGGCTCCAGGCTCTGAGCTGTCTGCAGAGAGCCTGATGCGGGGCTCGAACTCACAGACCGCGAGATTGTGACCTGAGCCGAAGTCGGAGGCTCAACCGACTGAGCCCCCCAGGCGCCCCGGAACTTGGTTTCTAATCACATCCCCCAATAAAAGAAACCAAGGTACCTTGTTTCCTTGGAGAAATAGCTGCTTCTAGGGCTGGGAAGGTATTGGGTTATAACACAAAGTATAAAAGACATATCCATAAGTCCATTTTGATATAAAGAAATGATTAAATAAATAAATAAATAAATGGAAAGAAGAGACAGATGTCCCATGCAGAATAATTCCAGATAATTTATGGGGACATTCCTCCCTTAAAGTGTGGGGAGTACAATTCCCCGCTCCTTAAGAGACTGCTGCACCTGATGACTTCCTTCCAAAGAGTACAGTCAGTTGGGAAGAGGGGAAAGAAAGTCACTTTACGGTGGAAACGCCTGACCAACACTACGTTAGCCAGGCGATCAAGGTCAAAATCGAGGGTGATAAATCGTGTTGATGGGCTGTACCCTCGACATGATCTGACAAGAACGGCACTTTGTCTCTGTGAGCTTCCTCCCCAAAACCTATAACCTGATTCTAATCACGAGAAAAACATCAAACAATCCAACAGAGGAGCATGCTACAAAAACGTGACTGGTACTCAAAATCGTCCAGGTCATCGAAAAGGAAAGTCCAAGACACTATCACAGCCAAGAAGAGCCTAAGGGGATGTAACAACTATATCCAAAGTGGATGGGATCCTGGAACAGAAAAAGGATCTCAGGTAAAAACTAAGAAAATCCAAATAAATCATGAACTTTTTTTTTTAAAGAACGTGGGGGGGAGTCACTTTATTTTTTAAAAAAAAATTTAATGTTTATTTATTTTTGAGAGAGAGACAGACAGACAGAGCGTGAGTGGGGGAGGGGCACAGACAGAGAGGGAGACACAGAATCTGAAGCAGGCTCCAGGCTCTGAGCCGTCAGCACAGAGCCCGACGTGGGGCTTGAACTCATCAGGAATGGTGAGATTATGACCTGAGCTGAAGTCAGACGCTTCACCGACTGAGCCACCATGGCGCCCCTAAATCATGGACTTTAACTATCTGTGTTATCTTCTCAACTTTTTGGTATATCTAAAATTGTTCTTTAAAAAGTCTATTAAGAAACTAGATCAGGGGCGCCCGGCTGGCTCAGTCGGGGGAGCATGTGACTCTTTTTTTTTTTTTTAAACATTTATCTATTTTTGAGAGACAGAGTGTGAGCAGGGGAAGGGCAGAGAGAGAGAGAGGCAGACGCAGAATCTGAAGCAGGCTCCAGGCTCTGAGCCATCAGCACAGAGCCCAATGCGGGGCTCGAACTCACAGACCGTGAGATCATGACCTGAGCTGAAGTCGGCCGCTTAACCGACTGAGCCACCCAGGCGCCCCGGGAGCACATGACTCTTGATCTTGGGGTTGTAAGTTCGGGCCTCAGGTTGGATGTAAAGATTACTTAAAAAATAAAATAAACTCTTAAAAGCAAAAAGGAAACTAGATCAGGAAAAAATCAGTCACAAATACTTGTGACTCCTCCTGTGTACAAGTTTCAGTACTAGGCTACAAAAGCAGGAGTCACTCTGCTATTTCCATTTTTACTTTAATTTAAGCAAATCTTGGGGCGCCTGGGTGGCTCAGTCGGTTAAGCATCTGACTTCAGCTCAGGTCATGATCTCACGGTTCGCGGGTTCGAACCCTGCGTTGGGCTCTGTGCGGACAGCTCAGAGCCTAGAGCCTGCCTCGGCTTCTGTATCTCCTTCTCTCTCTCTCTGCCCCTCCTCCACTCACACTCTGTCTCTCTCTCTCTCTCTCAAAAATAAATAAACATTTTTAAAAATGTTTAAATTAAAAAAAAAAAGCGAATCTTGATTTCAGTGACGGCCAATTTGTTGACCCTTGTTGACAGTCACTATCCAGTCTCCCAGTCAGGGCAAAACAAGTGGCTTTTCTAGTCCCAGAGACATAGCCCCCCATAGATAACCTCACCTTTTATTTCAGCAAAAAGATATAAAATATCTAAAAAGAATTTGTTCAGCTTCCCACAACCAAACCTATGAACTGACTTGCACGTGCAGCCGTCGTTTCCCTCCTCTGCTCCCGTTATAACAATGACACCTACCACTTGGGCGGCACGACCTATGAGCCAAGCACCATGGTAAGCCTGTCATAGACACAATCGCCTTTAATCATTAAGCCAAATTTAGGAGGTTGTCATAATTTTCCCGTTTTTAAAGTTGAGGAAACTGAGACTCAGGGAGAGTAAGTGACTTGCCAAAGGCCTCACAGGTAGAAGGTGATGGAGCCAAGTGCTCAACCCAGATTCCAGTAATCTCTCCCTGGACGTGGGGCTCGAACTCACAACCCCGAGATCAAGAGTTACGTGCTCTACCCACTGAGCCAGCCAGGCACCCCTGAACTCTTTTTTTATTTTATTTTTTATTTATTTTTTTTTCTAAATTTTTTTTAATGTTTTATTTTATTTTTGAGACAGAGAGAGACAGAGCATGAGTGGGGGAGGGGCAGAGAGAGAGGGAGACACAGAATCTGAAGCAGGCTCCAGGCTCTGAGCTGCCAGCACAGAGCCTGACACGGGGCTCAAGCTCACAGACCGAGAGATCGTGACCTGAGCCGAAGTCGGACGCTCAACCGACTGAGCCAGCCAGGCGCCCCTGAACTCTTTTTTTAAAATTCCCGTAGAGTGAACGTGCAGTGTTATATTAATTTCAGGTGTACAAGAGAGTGATTCAACAGTTCTATACGTTACTCAGTGCTCTTCAAGGTAAGTGTACTTTTTTAATATCAATTATTTTCTTTCTTTTTTTTTTTGAATGTTTATGTTTGAGAGACGGGGGTGGGGAGAGGCAGAGAGAGAGGGAGAGAGCGGATCTAAAGCAGGCTCTGCGCTGGCAGCAGAGAGCCCGGTGCGGGGCTCCAACTCACGAACCCATGAGATAGTGACCTGAGCCAAAGTTGGACGCTTAACCCACCGAGCCACCCAGGTGCCCCTACTTTTTTTTTAAGGTAAGTATGCTCTTAATCCCCTTCACCTATTTCACCCAGCCCCCCATCCAAGAGTCTGAACTCTCAAACTCCTAGGCTTTCCTCCTCCCTCGTCCTGTGCTGACCCATCCGTCCCCAGCCCTTGGGAGCTTTGGCTATTCCATGGACCCCTCTGTCTACCTACCTTTCCTTCTCTTCTGTGCTCTTCACATCATTTTGCAAACAAGCTGTCACTCCTAGGTCCAAACAAAATCCCTCCCCTAACCCATGGCCTCCCCCGGTTCTCTTTTGACTAGCGTATCCACAACCCACCTCTACTGGGTATATTCGCCTGGAAGATACAGCCATCCCAAACTAAATACAGTAAAACCTTGTTCTGTGAGTGTTCCGCAAGATAAGCCAATATTTCTAATAAAATTTGACTGGATAAACAAGCGATGTCTTGCCATACGAGTAGTATGGGATGCCTGTGATCACAACGGAGCCACTGGTTCTTGCAATTCACTTGGATATGCAAGTGCTTTGGGTTACACTCATGTTTCCGGAACGATTTATGCTCGCAAACCAAGGTTTTACTCTATATACCAAACTGAACCCTTGATCCCTGCACTTTTCTACCAAAAAAACCACAATTCTCATGGTCTTTTGTTCTCAGTAAATGACACCACCATCCACCCCGTCGCTCAAACCAGGAACTTGGGCATGACCCCTTCCACTCCCCTCCTCTCCCTTCTCTACGCGCAATCACAAGTGTTTTGCTTCTACTAAATCTCTCTTATCTGTTCATTTCACCCCATCTCCGCTGCCTCTGGCTTAGTGCTGTCACCATCATTTCTCACCCAGACCACAAACCACAGCCTCCTACCAGTCTGCTCCTAGCCTCCCCTGCCCTACTTCCAACCACTCTGATCTCAGCAGTCCACACAGTAACCCCGGTGCTTCCTTAAACCCAAGTCAGAGAGACCCACTGTCCGATTCGAACCCTTCAATGTTTTCCCGGGCCTCAGGATAGAAACCAAACTCCCTCTCAAGGCTTCGAGGCTCCCCGTGATCTGACGCCAGCTTATGTCTTCAGCCTCATTCCCTCTTCCCTCCTTCTGTCAGCACTCTCTCCTGCCACCACCCACCGAACACGTCCCCTTTCTGCATTTCCTCCACCCAGAGTGACTTTCAGTTCCGTAAAGTCTCCCAGCTTTCCCCTGACCGGGCCTTTTCACAGTCTCTTCCTTCTGCATCGGATACGAACGGGCCGCACCCCATCCCCCAGACCTAACTCCTCCTCAGCCTGTAGGGCTCAGCTGGCTCTTGCTCAGCCCCTCTCCCATCAGGACAGGACCTAATGCCTTCCTCGCCACAGCACTCAGCTTTAGAGGCTGACCCTGGTAGTGAGCCCCCGAAGACAGGGGGGTGGAGGTGGTGGTAAGGGGGGGTGAGGGGGGTATGGGGCGGCACCCAGCCCTGTGGGTCTGCCTTGCCGCCTGCAATTCGTGTTTGTGGAAGGAACAAGTGGAAGTTGGAGGCAGGTGACCTTGAATTTAGATCCACAGCCCTACTGATTAAACTAATGATCGTTTTTTTTTTTTTGTAGCTCATTTGCCTTCCGTTCCCATGCCCTTCTCCCCTTGGTGAGCCCCGTGGAAACATTTTTTCTAATGAATACCATATCGGAGGTACATGTAGAGAGTTACAAATGTGGCACTCGAGGTTCATGACTTTTGAACCAATTTCCTCATTTTAAGTGGAAGGAAACCGAAGTCCCAAAAGCTGAAGTGGTAGTTAGTAGCAAGCCCATTGTAGCTTTAAAACTGGGACAAGATCTCAGATTTCTTCTTCTTCTTTTTTTTTAAGTTTGTTGAGTTATTTAAGGAATCTCTACACCCAATGTGGGGTTCAAACTCATGACTCTGAGTTTAAGAGTCACGTGCTTTTCTGACTGAGCCAGCCAGGTGCCCCTAGGCCTCGGATTTCTTGCTTCTGGTACTATATCCCCTTTCTTTCACCGTGCGGGGATGGATTAAAGGTGACCGTGAGTTCTCTGATACTCTTCCCAATGGTGAGTTCTGCGTCCCCTTCCCTGGAATCCAGGTGGGTTCTGTAACTGTTAGACCAATAAAGTACAGCAAAAGAGATATACTGGGCAGAGCCCGAACTAAAATGTAGGATCCCTTCTAAACATTCGTGAAGAATTTCAAGATGGCAGGGCGCCCGTCTGACTCAGTCCGTAGAGCATGCAACTCATGATCTCAGAGCCACGTGTTCGAGCCCCACGTTGGGTGCAGAGATTACTAAAAAAATAAATAAATAAACTTAAACAAATAGAATTGTTTTGGGGCGCCTGGGCGGCTCAGACGGTGAAGCATCCGACTTCGGCTCGGGTCACGATCTCGCGGTTCGTGGGTTCGAGCCCCGTGTCGGGCTCTGTGCTGACAGCTTGGAGCCTCCCTCTCTTTCTGTTCCTCCCCCACTTGCTCTCTGTCTCTTAAAAATGAATAAACATTTTTTAAAAATTAAAAAAAAAAGAGCATGGAACTTGTTCCTTAATCTCTAAAGAGAAGTAACATTTTATTCTAGCTTGAACGCCTAACTGGCCTTGTAGCCCAAATCACGAATTCGGTCTAAGGTCAAAAGGGTATGTCTGGTTCAAATCCCACAGCTTGTAAGCTTGTCTAATTTATTTCAGGATTCTCTCTTGTTTACTTGACATGTCATCTTTCCCACATCTCCACGTTCTTGGAAGCTCCTGAAAATACCCGCAGAAAAGCAAACTTAAAAATCAACATAAAGAACCAGAGAAAGCACTGGATGAAGAGAAGCAAACAGAAGAGGACAAAGGCCCAGATATGTAAGAGGTTTCCTGAGACAACACCAGGACTAGGGCGCAGGCCCCTTGTTCCCAGCTCAGAGCTCTGCTGGAGTCCGTGCTCTTCCGGGATGATGGCTCAGTCCATACTCTCTGGCCACCAGCCCACCCACAGGGCAGTCATGCTTGCACGGGCTGCTGCCCTCCAGCGATAGTTGACTGATTCCTGACTGGGCCAGCCAGGCTCACCATCTCATGATCTTGCTGTTGGGATTCAGAGATTCCCACCCATTTCTCTCTGCGACGGAGTGGATGCCGGGTTTGGCTTTGCTCAAAGAGGAGAGGAAACAGGTCTGCCCAGAAGGACAAGAGAGAGTAAAGGGACATTCAGGAAGAAGCTGAAAGGGGCACCTGGGGGGCTCAGTCGGTTACGTGCCTGACTTCGGCTCAGGTCATGATCTCACGGTTCTTGGGTTAGAGCCCTTCGTCGGGCTCCAAGCTGACAGCACGGAGCCCACTTCAGATCCCCTGTCTCCCTTTCTCTCTGCCCCTCCCCGGCTCATGGTCACCCTCTCTCTTTCTCTCTCTCAAAAAGAAACATTAAAAAATATTAAAAATTTTTCTGATTATAAACACATTTGGGTGCCTGGATGGCTCAGTTGGTCGGGCATCTGACTTCGGCTCAGGCCATGATCTCATGGTTTGTGAGTTTGAGTCCCACGTGGGGGTGAGCTCGAGCCCCACTTCGGGTGAGCCCCACTTCTCTCTCTCTCTCCTCTCTCTGCTCCTTGTGGGATTCTCTCTCTCTCTCCATCCTCACTCATTTGTGCCCTCTCTCTCACACACAAAAAAGCATATGTTCATTGTAGAAATTTTAATTAGCTTTCTTCTCATTATAAAAACTTCGTGGTTATGTTTATACATCCTGAGAAATAGAAAATGAAAACTGAATCACTTGTAATGAGATGCATGCACATGTTCTATTGAAAGATATGTACAAAATGTTCACAGCAACTCTGTAAAGGTCCCAAACCTGAAACGATCCAAATGCCTATCAAGAATAAAATGGGGGGGCACCTGGGTGGCTCAGTCGGTTGGGCGTCCGACTTCGGCTAGGGTCGTGATCTCACGGCCTGTGAGTTTGAGCCCCGCGTCGGGCTCTGTGCTGACAGCTCAGAGCCTGGAGCCAGCTTCACATTCTGTGTCTCCCTCTCTCTCTGCCCCTCCCCCACTCATGCTCTGTGTCTGTCTCAAAAAAATAAATAAACATTAAAAAGAAAAAGAATAAAATGGGGAAATAAATTGTGGTCTATTCACGCACTGGAACACTTGTGAAATTTGATCGAAAGGAAAGCTCATTTAAAATGGAGTCAAGAGGCCAGAAAGGGGCACTCCCGTGCCCTCCCATTCCTGGTCAGTTGCAGAGCGCCCATGCCCTCCCATTCCTGGTCAATTGCAGATCCCAACAGGAAAAGATGTACCTCGCATTCCCCAGTTAGCAGCCTATACTTTGCTACCCTAGCAGGAGGAAGAAGGATTTTCTCCTTCCCTCGTCACAGCCCGGGAACTGTCACAACTCAGCCAATGAAAAGCCACCATATTTTGAACTCCCAGTTAACCCCCATGGACTTTTTATTGATAACAGTGCCTTCCAACTCTCCCCTTTCCTCTGTAAAAAAGCCGTCGTCTCCTTTGTTTGCTGTTTGTGCCTCGGTTCACGTGTCCTGAAATGCAATTCTCTGCTCTTCTGAATGAATCCATTTTTGCTGGTTGAATAAATGACAATTTTATTTTATTTGTAAGTTTATTTATTTATTTTGAGAGAGAGAGAGCATGCACGTAAGCAGGGGGCAGGCATAGAGAAAGGGAGATGGAGAGAATCCCTAGCAGGGCCTGAACCCACGAACCATGAGATCATGACCTGAGCTGAAACCAAGAGTCAGATGCTCAACCAACCGAGCCACCCAGATGCCCCACTGACAGTTTTATTTATTTATTTATTTATTTAATATTTATTTTTGAGAGAGAGAGACAGAGCACGAGTGGGGGAGGGACAGAAAGAGAGGGAGACACAGAATCTGAAGCAGGCTCCAGGCTTGGAGCTGTCAGCACAGAGCCCGACGCGGGGCTCAAACTCATGAACCACGAGATCATGACCTGAGCTGAAGTCAGATGCTTAACTGGCTGAGCTGCCCGGGTGCCCTGCTGAGTTTTATTTATTTATTTTTTTAATGTTTATTTATTTAAAAATTATTTTTTAATGTTTATTTACTTTTGAGAGAGAAACAGAGCATGAGATGGGGAGGGGCAGAGAGCGACGGAAACACAGAATCCAAAGCAGGCTCCAGACTCTAAGCTGTCAGCACAGAGCCTGATGTAGGGCTCGAACTCACAAATGGGGAGGTCATGACCTGAGCCAAAGTTGGACGCTCAACTGACTGAGCCAACCAGTCACCCTGTTTATTTTTAAGAGAGAGAGAGAGACAGACAGACAGACAGAGCGTGAGCGGGGGAGGGGCAGAAAGAGACAGAGACACAGAATCGGAAGCAGGCTCCAGGTTCTGAGCAGTCAGCACAGAGCAAGACACAGGGCTCCAACTCACAAACCATGAGATTAGGAGCTGAGCTGAAGTTGGATGCTTTTTAAAACAGGGACTGGCCTCTTTTTTTTTTTTTTTAATGTTTATTTATTTTGAGAGGGACAGAGAGACAGAGCTCGAGCAGGGGAGGGGCAGAGAGAGAGGGAGACACAGAATCTGAAGCAGGCTCCAGGCTCTGAGCCATCAGCACAGAGCCCGACGCGGGGCTCCAACTCACAAACCGCGAGATCATGACCTGAGCCGAAGTCGGACGCTCAACCGACTGAGCCGCCCAGGCACCCCTGACAGTTTTATTTTTAAGGTTAACACATTATATAGCCATGAAAATGAATCATGTACAGCTGCACGCAACAACAAAATCCCATGTGACGGTGAGTGAGGAAAAGAAATTAGACACAGTAAGTGCCACGTTAATTATTCCATTCATACAAAATGCCAGAATAGGCAAGACTCATCTATGCTGTTCGATGTTAGGACAGTGGTTACACTTGGGGGCGACAGTGACTGGAAGGGGGGCCCAAGGAGGGGCTTCTGGGATGCCGATCATGTTGTTTCCTGACTTGGGTGGTGGCGACACAATTGGACTCACCCCGTGAAAATTCTTCGAGCTATACATTCATAATAGATAAGTGCACCTTTGTGAATATTTTATTTATTTTTTAAATGTGTATTTATTTTTGAGAGAGAGTGTGTGCATGAGCGGGTGAGGGGCAGAGAGAAGGAGACAGAGGATCCACAGTGGGCTCTGCCCTGTCAGCGCAGACCCCGGTGTGGGGCTCCAGCTCATGAACTGAACCGCGAGATTGTGACCTGAGCCGAAATCACGAGTCGGACACTTAACCGACTAAGCCACCCAGGCCCCCCATCTTTCTGTATTTTAATAGAAATTTAAAAAATAGTCCATGATTCAGGAGGTCTCTTTGAGGGAGGAGGTGCTGAATTTGAAACTTTCTTTTTCTTTGCTTCTTCTAGGCAATGACTTGGGTCTGGCCTATGCTGCTGGTCTTTGCTTTTTTTGGTATGCTTTTCTAACGCTTCCTTCACTGCTATTATAGGCAGCTTTGTCTTCATGAAACATCTCTAAAATATCTGTATAATCAGCTCAGCTGTAATCTAAATTGTTCAAACTATCGAGAGAACAGTTTCATTCAAGGTCAGGCTGAGGGCCGAGTCCTGTCTGGCTGCTCCTGCCAGTCTCTGTCGGCGGCTTCCGACGTGCAGCCTCAAGTGGCCGAGTCAGTGACTGTACTTCAAGCGCCTGCTGGTGTGAAGGAGGTGCTCCTACAAGAGGGTGAGTGGTGTGAACGGTGCCATTCCCAACTCGAGGTATGCCTGAGCTTTCAGGATATGTCCCTCACCACTCCTTGTACACACAGGTTCAGGCACACAACTTGTACCACTCTTGCTCACTGGCATGCCTGTTTTTCCCTTCATCCATCCATCCATCCATCCATCCATCCATCCATCCATCCATCCATCCACTGGCTCATTCAACAAATTTATTGAGCACCTCCTTAGTGCCAAATGCTGTGTTAGGGGAGAGCAATCAGCAGTGAGCAGGACAGACCCATCCCTACCCTCGCAGAGTCCAGTCTAGGGAGGCCAATAACTAACACACACACACACACACGCACACACACGCACACACACACGCACACCTTTACGGTTGCAGTTGTGAAGGAAACCTACAGGGTGACTCCAGAGGTACTAAGCCGAAGGACCCAAATGGACTGAGGGGAGAGAGGGTAGTCAGGGAAGGTCTCTCTGTGGAGGTGAAAAGCTGGTTGAGACCTGAAGCTGAACGGGAGTTTCACCAGGGGAGGAGGGAGAACATTCGTTAGCAGGAATGGCGCCGGGGAAAGGCTCGGAGGCAGGGTGGAGCTTGGTGCTCCGGGAGGCAAGGAGACCAGTGTGGCTGGAGCCAGCTTAGAATGAAGAGGGGGTCGGGGCCACGGCATGCTTCTTTTGGGCCATTTTAAGACTTACCCCGAGAGCGGTGTGAAGCGGAGGAAGAGGCGAGTGGTGTGCCGAGCAGATCTGTGTCTCGAAAAGCTCACGCTGGCGGGCCGCAGCACTATTAAACCACGGTTTCTCAAACTCAGCACTATTGACGTTTGGGGCCAGAGTCTTGGTTGTGGGGGACCAACTATCCTGTGCATTGTAGGATGCTTAGCAGCAGCCTGGCCTCTATCCACTAGCTGCCAGCGGCAGCTTCCTTCCCATCGCTGCGACCAAAGAGGTCTCCGGGCCTTGTCACGTGTCCCCTGGGCGGGGCAGTGGGGGGTGGGGGTGGGGCTGCAAGCAGCAAAAACCATTTACTTAGGTCGACTTCATTTTATCCAATGAAGGTTTGCCACCGTCCCTCCGTTCCCAGACACAATGCATGACAGACACAGGCACATACACATGTCCTATAGTCTTTTTTTTTTTTAAGTTTATTTTTGAGAGAGACAGGGGCACCTGGGTGGCTCAGTTGGTTGAGCATCCGACTTCAGCTCAGATCATGGTCTCGTGGTCCGTGGGTTCGAGCCCCATGTCGGGCTCTGTGCTGACAGCTCAGAGCCTGGATCCTGCTTGGGATTCTGTATCTCCCTCTCTCTCTGCCCCTCCCCTGCTCATGCTCTCTCTCTGTCTCAAAATGAATAAACATTTAAAAAAAAGAGAGAGAGAGAGACAGAGCATGACTGGGGAAGGGGCAGAGAGAGAGAGAGAGAGACAGAGAGAGAGAGAGAACGCAGGGGAGGAGCAGAGAAAGAGGGAGACACAGAATCTGAAGCAGGCTCCAGGCTCTGAGCTTTCAGCACAGAGCCGGATGCGGGCCTCCAACCCATGAATCGAGAGATCATGACCTGAACCAAAGTCAGACGCTTAGCTGACTGAGCCACTCGGGGACCCCATGTCGTCTTGACTGCAGTAGTCTTGCGGGTCCTACTTGCCTCCGGCGCCCCAAACACCCACCAGTGTTTTGCGTGGGCGGTGGTTTGATGTTCACTTGTCTGGAACAGAACAGGATCGGGGAAGTGTGAATGCTTAATATTTCACTCTGTTCCATCTGGTCCTCATGGCCATTCCTGCTAACGGCAGCTCCCTGGCATGGGTAAGCACTCGAAATGTCAGTTGCGATTAGCGGGAGAGTTGTATAACCTTGCATAACCTTTTTTAATCTGTACGATGGGGGAACGCCTGGTAGAATCCATCTTTCGTAGACATTATCAATCCTTACAAACCCAACGTAGGTATGATTTGGGTGGGGGGGGTGAGTCCCTTAAGAGATCGACTTTCCACGGCTGGGTCAGGATGGAGCTAGGACTCAACCTGAGGCTTGATCGCAAAGGCCCAGGATTTGAACTCTCACACTGCCCTGTCTCCTTTCCAAGCCCTCAAGGGGTTAAGGTAGTCCCAATCAGAATGCCGGAATTGGAAGGGAACGGGCATCTGTCTAGAGCTGACAGTGAGCACCAACACTGGCAGCTCTGCCCGACCTCTCCCTGGACCACCTGTCCCTCCCCACTATCGGTCTTCAGCTTTCTCCAGCACACAGCTCCTGTCTGCTGGGGAGGGATCCACACACTCCCCATTCCTCTCGTTTTCCTGGTCAGGCACCAGACCAAGCGCTGTGGCGTACTGTCACAGCTCGTCCTCGCAGCCCCCCGAGGGAGCTCCCACCGGCCCCACATCACAGATGAAGACACGGGAGGCTTACAGGCGGCACATGAAGAGCGGGATTTGAATCCCAGCTCTGCAGTCCGGGGCGCAGGACAGACCTCTGCTGCTGGCTGCTTGTCAGCAGGCTGTCAGGGGGCGGGCAGTGGCAGCGAGGGGTTGGCCCCGTGTCTTTCTTTCTTTTTTTTTTTTTAAATGTTGTCCTTTTTTTTTTTTTTAATTGTTTGTTTATTTTTCAGAGAGAGACAGAGCATGAGAAAGAGGGAGACACGGAATCCGAAACAGGCTCTGGGCTCTGAGCTGTCAGCACAGAGCCCGACGCAGAGCTCAAACTCATGAACCATGAGATCATGACCTGAGCCGAGGTCGGACGCCCAACCAACCGAGCCGCCCAGGCACCCCGGCCCCGTGTCTTTCAACAGCTGACCTCTCACGCTACACCTGCACTTCTGGTAGTTTGTAACTGTGGATCTTAAAGGTCTCGGAGCTCCCATTATTCCCCCTTCAGGAAGCACGGATCTAGTCCTTCACAGATGGGAAAACAAATGCTGGCAACTGAACGAGCTAGTGGGGGCCAATGGAACCAGGACCTGTGACCAACTCCCAGGCTCAAAAGTAACTCCTTGGGAAAAGGAAAAAATCCCTTATGCACAGCCGATCAACCCTGGTGTCCATGCCACTTTCCCTTTCATTTCTTTTTTTTTTTTTTTTACTTTTTTTTAGCGTGTTTATTTTTGAGAGACACAGAGACAGAGCGTGAGCAAGGGAAGGGCAGAGAGAGAGAGAGGGAGACACAGAATCCGAAGCAGGCTCCAGGCTCTGAGCCATCAGTACAGAGCCCGACGCGGGGCTCAAACCCACAGACCGTGAGATTATGACCTGAGCTGAAGTCGGACCCTTAACCGACTGAGCCATCCAGGCGCCACTCCCTTTCATTTCTAACACGTTTAAGGTTCGTTAGTCGCACCTCAGCTTTGTCCCAACCTACTCTGAATGGTGAGGCTGAGGTTATGCATTTTTTTTTTTAACATTTGAGAGCGTGTATGTGAGCAGGGGAGGAACACAGAGGGAGAGAAGATCCCAAGCAGGCTCTGCGTTGTCAGCATGGATCCCAACAAGGGGCTCCATCCCACGAACCGTGCAATCATGACCTGAGCCAAAATCCAGTCAGACACTTAATAGGCTGAGCCCCCCAGGCGGCCCGAGGCTGAGGTATTTTTAATACTCCAAAACAGTTAGATATTCACATCACGTGACTGCCAATTGTATCAAGCCCCTCTGCTTTGGATCTGGGGAACATTTTTTAGCAGGTTAACACTGCTACCGGGGCGCCCGGGTGGCTCAGGCAGGTAAGTGTCCGACTCAATTTCAGCTCAGGTCATGATCTGGTTTTGTGGGTTCAAGCCCCGCATCAGGCTCTGCGTGCAGCACCACGCCGAGCCTGCTTGGGACTGTCTCCCTCTCTCTGCCCCTCCCCTGCTTACACTCTCTCAAAATAAACGAACTTATCTGAACTTCCCCCTGTGGTTCTAGGTTAGGGACCCCTGTGCCAGGCCATCCCTACCGCTTGCTGCCTCTGCTACATCCAGCACGGGGTCCCTACAAACTGCACATGGGGTGGCCACCAAACTTGACTCCCCTCTCCCTCGCTGTAGTTTCACCTTGATCCCATGGGTAACTAGGGAACTTTCGTTCCTTCCCACCTTTTCCAGGCATTTGCTCTAGCTTCCATATCGGCCGATCACTAGCCTAACATACACCTGTATCTGTCTATCCATCGACTAATCCCAAGTGCCTAGAACAGTGCCTGGCACTTAAATCTGAATTTAGTGTGTCAAAAGTCTTTTGATCTCAGCCAACAATTTAAAAATACAGAAATTTAGTGCACAGGCCGTACATACAAAACCAGAAAGACCAGTTTGATAACCCCTGGTTCAGATGATTCCTATTTGTACTGAAGACTGGCATCGCAGAATAGCATATAAAGAGGCTATTTAAGAATGTGCATGGGGGGGCGCCTGGGTAGCTCAGTTGGTGGAGTGTCCGACTTCAGCTCAGATCATGACTTGTCATCACAAGTTCACATGTTTGAGCCCCGCATGAGGGTCTGTGCTGAGTGTTCAGAGCCTGGAGCCTGCTTCGGATTCTGTGTGTCTCTCTCTCTGCCCCTCCCCTGCTCATGCTGTCTCTGTCAAAAATAAGTAAACATTAAAAAAAAAAAAAAAAAAGAATGTGCGTGGGCACCTGGTGGCTCAGTTCAGTGTCTGATTCTTGCTCTCGAGAGTCCTGAGTTTGGGCCGTGTTGGGCTCTGGGCCGGGCACGAAGCCTACGTAAACAAATGTGCTACCTCAGAAATACTCACTTCCCATAAGGTGTTAAGAGCCATTAGCCACATGGAGCTTTGTAATTATAATAAAAATTTAAAACTCAGTTCTTGGGGCACCTGGGCGGCTCAGTCGGTTAAGGGTCAGACTTCAGCTCGGGTCACCATCTCGCGACTTGTGGGTTTGAGCCCCGCGTTGGGCTCTGTGCTGACAGCTCAGAGCCTGGAGCCTGCTTCGGATTGTGACTCCCTCTGTCTCTCAAAAATAAACATTAAAGAAAAAAAAAATCAGTTCTCCACTCAAACTAGCCACACCTCAACTACTTGGTAGTCAAAGGACATTTCTATCGCGGCACCGAGTCCTACCGGACAGCGCTATGTGAGGTCTGACAGAAGTCCGTACGTCACAAATCAAACGCCACAGCAGTTCATTGAAAAGATTTCATGTTTATTACTCAACCAACAGACTGGTGCAGAAGCAGCAGCAGGAAAGTAAAGTTATTTCCTTGACAAAACAGATCTACTGGTCAGGCTACGGTAGGCAGGTGACGGAACAGGGACGCGTGTCTTGCGGGTGGCGGAAATGGGTGCATCCCGGGTATGCTCCTTTACAGACCCAGCTTTGTCCTTCTCCAATGGCGCCTCTTGGAGTTGTACCTGCGCAGAAGGAAGCGGCAGGTTACAAAGGCAGCCTGACTTCAGCTCCGCTGCCCTCACCCAGCACAAACTTCACTTCTGGAGTACCATAAAATCCTTCGACGGCGAAGGCTCCTGAGACCTGTCCGTGCCAATCCGTCCTGATTTTACCCTCACGGAGGCAAAAATCACAAACGATCGACACAGGTGTTCTTTCGGCAGGATAATGTCAGCACTCCCACGAAACGAGGCACTGCAATTGCAACCTGCCTTCTGGAGCGATCCTAGCCACTCCGTCTTTTCCCCCCAACCATCGATTCAACTACTTCTGCAGTAGAGGGCCATCTTCCAATGTTTAGAAAAGATAAACACCTCAAAGGTGGCCTGGGCAAGCAACGAGACAGCCTTCCACTTTGTTCTGGCTCAGACTGAAGACAACAGGAAATTACCAAACCCTGGAGTGTCTGCCCTTCGTCCCAGCTATAGGCTGGCTCGCGGTCTAGAAACACCAAGGAAGCACATCCGAACAAAACGAAACCCCACAAAATGCGCAGGTGCTTGTGGGGGGTCCTTACCTAATCTTATTACCAGTTTTCATCCGAATCCACTGGGGAATGGGACGATTCTGCTTTTGTTTCTTGGCCAGGAACCGCTTGATCCTGAAAGTCTTGTGAGAAGACTGGGAAGAAAAGGCAATCGATTGAAAATTTTTTAAATTGTTTTATTTATTCTTGAGAGAGAGAGACGGGATCTGAAGCAGGCTCCCGGCTGTCAGCGGAGCCTGGTGGCGGCCTCGAACTCACGAACGACGAGATCATGACCTGAACCGAAGTCAGATGCTTACCCCACTGAGCCCCCCAGGTGCCCTGAAAAGGTAATCAATTTAGACAGCAACAGCAGAGCTTGCTCAAAAGATTCAGAGTCAGGAACTCCCTCAATCCACAAACATTTGAATGCTTTATCTATATCAAAACCTTCTCAACGCTAAACCCGTCCATCGACCCCCTTCGTGCTGTTCCTCACCACTTCTAGAGGCAGACACAGAATTCCCCTTGTGCAAATAAAAACCAGGGAGTCAGAAAGGTAAGTAACCTACCCAGAACCAGAGTATTAATGTGCAGAGCTGGGATTCGAGCCCAAGTCATCTACGCTCCAAGGCTACGGTGCCTTCCACTTTTCCCTGCTGTCACCCAGGACCCAGAGGGCCACTGGGGATGGCTGGGGAACTTGGTTTTCACCAAAGAACACAAGCTTTTGGTCAACCAGAACAATCTCTCCCTGGCAAGTCAATGGAGTCCCAGCGCACTAGGTAAAACAGGTACCTAATTTCAAGGGTTGTCCCAACAGTAATTAAGATATACGCAAAGTCCTTGGCAGTCAATAAATCTGTTCGAACCCACCGACCATTTTGGTATTGATGCTAACTGTACTTAAGACATAATTTTCAAGCATGACTCTCCCAATTTCTCGTTGCGTTTCTGGCTTTAAGAACCTGGGTCATCATCGAAGTTCAACCCCGACCACCACCCCCGCTCTCAGTGTGCAGGACAATCCGGAAATGGAAAGAGTGGCTGTCTCGAGTCTGGCCAACGTGGTCCAACACACCCTTGCATAATTAACAGGGGCCATTATAAAGAAGGCAAAGACTCCACTCCTCTCCCCCAGCTCACGGTAGCAGTTGTTAACTGTCCGCAGTTGGCATTTTAGGAAGGACGCACTAATGCCATACAGATCCACACCCCAGCACCCCTTCTTCCAGGTGCTTCCACGGGGGAGATGCTGGAGTCCTCGAACAAAGGACGAAAAGTCCTGTAACCGCCTAACCTAGTACGCGGCAGGCAGCCAACTCCAAAAATGTTGGAAAACCAGCAGACCACACTCCCTTCTCATACCCGGCACGTCCCGCGTGCCCCACTGTCGGGCCACGATTTCTGGAGTTGACCCTCCGACTTCTCTCCCTGCCCAGAATCACCGTTTGCTCCAGAAGGGCCAAGGGCAGGGGGAACCCCTGCTAGCCTGGGCAGCGGCCTGGAGCACAAAGCGCCACCCCGCCACCCCCCCAGGTGCTTGCTAGCTTCCCGCCAGGCCTGTAGCTGGAGCAGTGGCCAAACTCGGCCTTCTCTGGAAAAAGCCGTAAAAAGGCCCCCGCACCTAGACACAGCGTGCGGTGCCGGCGAGATGGCGGAGGCCTCAAGCCTCCAGAAAGCACCCCGGGGCCGATGGTAACAGATGAACTTACCATGGCGACAACCTCACGATCCCACCACGATGGCGGAGAACAAAAAGGAGAAGGAAGGGGACGGAAGTACGTATTTAGGAGCCGCCGCCAGAGGCGGGGCCTGGGAGTTGCTGCCGTGGGCCGGCGGCCGTCTCAGGCCGCCCAGCCCCAGCCCCAGCCCCAGCCCCAGTTCCGCCCGCGTGCGCCTGCGCGCTCTCGTGGGAACGCGGCAAATCGCGCTCGTCCGTGCGAAATGGAATTCATTTTGCGCCACTTGCGTCAGTGAGGCCCTCGGGAGCGGGGCGCCCTGCTTGGTGGGTGAGGCACACAGCCGGTGGTAAATGCCGAAGTGGTAACCCTTCCGAAGGCAGAGAGAAAGAGAGCGAGCGAGCAGAGTGGGCGGGGCTGACTCCAAGGGCCGTTGGGGAGACGTCACGTCCGAGTGCAAGGGACTTCGGTCTTGGGTTTAGGAAGGAGTGCGTCGAGGGTTAACCTCCGCCGGGGTGGCCTGGCGGTACACATCTCGGCTTTATCTCGACCTCTAGGGGCTGGCTGGGCCGTGCTGGAGGGGAAGGGATGGTGGTGTTGGAGGAAGCAAGAGAGGGTGGCGAGGGCTGCATTAGGTGGGTCCGGTAAATCTAGGCGAGGGATGGCTAATCAAGGTCGAAGCTGAGAAATTTCGGGGTAACTTTTCACTGGGCTACTAGGAAGCCCAGGCTGACTTTTAGCCTGCTTTGCAAAATGTATAGGAACTAATGACATGCGTTTTGGGTGTTCATGATCCCCGTGTTCAGGTTTTTCTTCTCCACATTTAAAAACAAACACTTTGTGGGTCGCATGACCCTCCCACTCCTGATTTAGCCTCGGGTTCTGATCCCAAAGTCAGATTGGGATTGAGCCCCACGTGGGCTGTGCGTGGAACTCGCTCAAGATTCTTTCCCTCTGCCCATCCCCCGCCCGCGCATGTGCACTGTCTCGCTCTAAAATAAAAGAAAAACAAAATGCGCTATGTATCTTTGCATCACTTCCAGCAATTTTGCACCAGTAGGTGAAGGGTTTTTAACCTGGGATCCACAAATGGACCCTTGAGAAAATTCACAGGATACATGAACTTGCATGGGAACAAAATCACAGCTTGTCTTTATAAACTCTGAAATTTAGCGCTTTCTTTATTTACAAAGGTAGGCAAGAAACTATAGTGGCATCAACAGTACCTATGACTTTGTCACCAGTCGAAATCAAAGATGGCTTCATATCACATTGCACTCGACGCCGGTGTCTTGAAGAATCATTTACACATTTGTCACTTGTTTGAAATTATAGTACATCTGACCCTTCAACGACACGGATTTGAGCTGCATGGGTCCACTTATATGTGGATTTCTTCGATTAATACACTACACTACTATAAATATTTTCTTTTATGGTTTCCTTAATCAACTTTTCTCTAGCTTACTTTATCATAAGGATATAATATGTAATACGTATAACGTATGGAATGTGTAAATCAACAGCGTGTGTTATCAGTAAGGCTTCTGGTCAGCAGTAGGCTATTAAGTTTTGGGGGAGTAAAAAGTTACATGTAGATTTTCCACTGTGTAGGGAAAACAACACACAACGCTTTACCCTGCGTTGTTCAAGGGTAAACTAGTTATTAGACCCATAAGTAGAACTGTTAAGAAGTCCATATGTCCTGGGCACTGGGGTGGCTCAGTCACTTAAGCACTGACTTTTGATTTCCGTTCAGGGTGGGATCGAGCCCAGAGTCTGGCTCTGTGCTGACAGTTTGGAGCTTGCCTGGGATTCTCTCTCTCCCTCTCTCTCTGCCCCTCCCCTGCTCATGCTCCCTCCCCTCTCAAACAAACAAACAAACTTTAGGGGCACCTGGGTGGCTCAGTCGGTTAAGCATCCAACTTCAGGTCAGGTCATGATCTACAGTTTGCAAGTTCCAGCCCCGAGTGGGGCTCTGGACTGACAGCACAGAGCCCAGAGCCCACTTTGAGTTCTGTGTCTCCCTCTCTCTCTGCCCTTCCCTGCTGACACTCTGTCTCTGTCACTCTTTCTCTCTCTCAAAAATAAACATTAGGGGCGCCTGGGTGGCTCAGTCGGTTGGGCGGCCGACTTCAGCTCGGGTCATGATCTCACGGTCTGTGGGTTCGAGCCCCGCGTTGGGCTCTGTGCTGATGGCTCATTAGAGCCTGGAGCCTGCTTCGGATTCTGTGTCTCTCTCTCTCTCTGCCCTTCCCCTGCTCACGCTCTGTCTCTATGTCTCTCAAAAATAAATAAATGTTAAAAAAAATAAACATTAATTTTTTTTAATAAAAAAATAAAAATTATTTAAAAAACGGGGAGCCTAGGTGACTCAAGTCACTTAAGCGTCCAACTCTTTTTTTTTAACGTTTATTTAATTTTTGAGAGACATAGAGACAGAGTGTAAGCAGGGGAAGGGCAGAGAGAGAGAGGGAGACACAGAATCCAAAGCAGGCTCTAGGCTCTGAGCTGGCAGCACAGAGCCTGACGCTGGGCTCGAACTCACAGACCGTGAGATCTGACCTGAGCCAAAGTCGGCCGCTTAACCGACTGAGCCACCCAGGCGCCCCTAAGCATCCAACTCTTGATTTTGGCTCAGGTCATGGTCTCGAGGTTCGGGGATCTAGTCCCGAGTCAGACTCTGCTCAGACAATGCGGAGCCTGTTTGGGATTCTCTCCTGCTGTCTCTCTCTGCCCCTACCCCGCTGGTGTGTGGACTCTCTGTCTCTGTCTCTCTCTCTAAATAAATAACTAAACTAACTTAATTAATAAAAGAAGCCCATATGTTATTATAGCACACATTTCTTTTGGAAAATATTTTGTTAATTGTACTACAGTGTAGCTGGTTTTCTTTGTAATCCCATGTAGTCTGTTTCATGCGTTTAAAAACATTCTGAAAATAAACTTCATCTGACTGCCAAAGGATTCCACAGCACAGAAATGGTTAGGAATCCCTGTACTGGAGTATAGTGACAGATGGTAGGACGAACTAGGTAGGAGACTTTGGAAATGGTCTGAGCGAGAAACGATGGTCCACGGGGGGCCTGGCCGGCTCAGTCCATAGAGCATGTGACTCTTGATCTTGGGGTTGTGAGTTCGAGCCCCACATTGCGTGTAGAGATCACTTAAAAATAAAATCTTCAAAGGGGCACCTGGGTGGCTCAGTTGGTTAGGCATCCAACTTCGGCTCAGGTCACGGTCTCACGGTTCAGGAGTTCGAGCCCTGCATCAGGCTCTGTGCCGACAGCTCGGAGCCTGCCTCAGATTCTGTGTCTCCCTCTCTCTCTCCTTCCCCTGCTCTGCTCACACACACTCTCTCTCTCAAAAATATAGAAACATTAAAAAATTAAAAAAAAATAAAATCTTAAAAAAAGAAATGAGGGCCCAAGGTCAGGTAGTCCCCAGGATGTTGAATAAAGAAGAAATCAAATCAAGAAGTGATTATGACGTTAACAGGACTCGGTCCAGGTTTCTGTCTTGAGCGACTGGATGCTGGTGGCTCAAGTCTAGAGAGGAAGTACACAAACAGTAGGAAGCTTGAGCCAGATTTAATATGGTTATTTATTTTGAGAACGTGTGCCTGCACATGCACGCATGCATGCACACACAGGAGAGGAGGGGAGAGGCAGAGAGAAGGAGAGAGAGAATCCCAAGCAGGCTCCAAGTTCAGCACGGAGCCCAGTGCAGGGCAGGACTCGATCTCATGGACCGTGAGACCATGCCCCGACCTGAAATCAAGAGTCAGCCGCTTAACCGCCTGAGCCACCCAGGTGGCCCTAATACCCATTTTTTAACAGCAAAACTGTAGTTACTCTAAGCCCATCCAGTTTTTAAATTCAGACCTTCATCCAGATCATTTTATGTTTAATTGAAGTGAGACCTCAGGCTTCTTAACCTGGATTTTTGTTATTCACTTGAGAGCCAGTGTTTTGTTTTTGGTGACCCAGGGGAGCAGCAAATAAGCCTTTAGTTGCTGAATCACCATCATTATCATCATTCTAGCTACCATTTACCCTAGGTTTAGGGTGTGATTGACCCTGCTTATACAAACCATCTTTTTTTCTTTTTTTGCCTTTTTAAACTGCTTTATTAACTGCACACTCTAGCATGAACACCTTGCTGTCCAACAGGGTAAGACTCCCCTGCTGACGGACTGTTACAGATTGGGTCAAAATAGAACGTTCAATTAGAAGCTGGTAACAGGAGACCCACACGAGACATGAAACACCAAAAGGCTTGCAACAAAGGTACGTGGAGAGCATGCAAGTTGAGGCAGCAGGTATGTCTTCTATTAACTTCAGGGAACGCGGGATTCAAGGCCTGAGGCAAAACTCCTCCTGAGGGTCATGGCGAGGAGGAGACCGTGCCGAACTGCTTTTCCCTCAGCTGTCTCACCTCCTCCCCAATCCTTTCCATATTCTTCTTCTTTTTTTTTCTTAACGTTTATTCCTTTTTGAGAGAAAGAGAGAGACAAAGAGCACGAGCAGGCAAGGGGCAGAGAGAGAGGGAGACACAAGGTCCGAAGCTGTCTCCAGGCTCTGAACTGTCAGCACAGAGCCCGACTCGGGGCTCGAACTCACGAACTGCGAGATCATGACCCGAGCCGGAGTCGATCACTTAACCGACTGAGCCACCCAGGCGCCGCGCCCTCCTCCTCCCCCTCCCCCTCCTCCTCCTCCTCCTCCCCTCCTTCTCCTCCTCCCCCTCCCCCTCCCCCTCCCCCTCCTCCTCCTTCTCCTCCTCCCCCTCCTTTTTAAGAGAGACCGTGGGGCACCTGTGTGGTTCAGCTGGTTAAGCATCGGACTCTTGATTTCGGCTCAGGTCATGATCTCACAGTTCATGAGTTCAAGCCCTGCATCGGGCTTTGCACCGACAGTGTGCAGCCTGCTTGGGATTCTCCCTCTCTCTCTCTCTCTTTCTCAATCTCTCACTCTCGCTCTCTGTCCCTCCTCCACTCGCTCTCTCTCGCTCTGGCTCTCGCTCTCAAAATAAATAAACTGGGGTGCCAGAGAGAGAGGGAGACAGAGAATCCCAAGCAGGTTCTGCACTGTCAGCACAGGGCCCAAGGCCGGCTCGAACCCCGGAAACCAGGAGATCATGACCTCGGCCGAAACGAAGAGTCCCATGCCTAACTGACTGAGCCGCCCAGGCGCCCCACCATATTCTCCTCTGTCACCCTTGCCTGCGGCCCTGCAAGCCTCGATCGTGCCGCACCTAGACTGCAGGATGGGCTGCCGAACACGGGACCACCTACAATTCCCTCTAGGCTTCCACAGGGAGGGGCAAGGGCTCTCCTTATTAGCAAGCAACGTGCTCCGTTTCATGCTTTCATTCGGCTTTATTTTCTTGGTCGGCGTTTTCCATGTTGGGATTCTTTTACTGCTTGTGCTTCTTTGGATGCCATAGCTCCTGGGTGTATCCTTGTGGTCTCCTGCCCATTCCAATTCTCGATTCTTCCGGGGAGTGTGCCATAGTGACACTTAGAGCTGCCCACCTGCTTCCCCTCCACTGCCTACTCATTGGGGCTGCCCCTGGCCTGCACGCCCACAGGGCCACGGGGGCAGGTACCGAGAAGGGTAAATCATCTTTTTTCTTTTTAATGTTTGTTTATTCTTGAGAGAGAGAGAGAAAGAGAGAGAGAGAGAGAGAGAGAGAGAGGGAGAGTGGGGGAGGGGCATAGAGAGAAGGAGACACAGAATCCGAAGCAGGCTCCGGGCTCTGAGCCGTCAGCACAGAGCCCAACGTGGGGCTCGAACTCACAGACCATGAGATCATGACCTGAGCTGAAGTCGGACGCTTCACCGACTGAGCCACCCAGGCGCCCCTCATTTTTTTAAATTCTTACAGCCTTATAGGGCAATCTTTGTTCTACCTGGTTTCGCTTCTACTTTGCACGCTACCCCTTCTGAGTTTCTTTTGCTGATTCTTCCTTACCTCAATTCGTTTTCAACATTGGAGAGCCCCAAGGTTCGGTTTTGGACCTCTTCTTTTCTTTTCTTTTTTTTAATTTTTAAAGTTTCTTTATTTACTTTGAGAGAGACAGCGAGAGCAGGGGAGGGGCACAGAAGAGAGGGAGACAGAGAATCCCAAGCCGCCTCTGCGCTGCCAGCACAGAGCCCGATGCGGGACTCAAACTCACAAAGCCGAGGTCATGACCTGAGCTGAAACCAAGAGTCGGACACTTAACCAATTGAGCCACCCAGGCGCCCCTGGACCTCTTCTCTTTTCTATATATACTCCCTCCTTTAGCGATTTCATCCAATATCATGGCTTCAAATACTCTCTTGGTTGATGACTCCCAAACCTATATCTCTAGCCTGAACCTCTCCTGAGCTCCTGTCACCTTCTCAGCGTCCACGTGGATGGCTCATAGATGCCTTAAACTTAGTATGTCCCAAACAGGACTCCTGAGCTTTTCACCCCTAACCGGCTCCCTGGAAGTCCTCCCCGCCGCCGCAAATGGCACCTCCGTGCTTCCTGCCGCTCCGGCCAAAATTTACCTTCCACTCTTCTCTTTTCGCATCCCGCATCTGGTTTGTCAACAAATCTGGTCGGTCAGCTTGACTTTGAAATTTATCCACAGTCCAAGGACTTCTCATCACCTCTGCCCTGGTCCGAGCCACCCTCTCTCTCCTGTTAAGGCTCCTCACCGCCCTGCCTGCTTGCTGGCTTCTCCGCAGGAGCCAGGGTGACCCTTTCAAGTCCCTCAGGCAGATCGTGGCGCTTCTCTGCTCAGCGCGCTCTACTGGCTCCCCATCCCCCTCCTAATAAAAGAAAGTACAGGGGCGCCTGGGTGGCTCCGACTCTTGATTTCGGCTCGGGCCATGATCTCACATCAAGCCCTGTGTCGGGCTCTGCACGGAGCGTGGGACTTGCTTGAGACTCTCTCCTTCTGCCCCTCTCCCCCTGCTCACATGCGCACTCTCTCTCTATCAAAAAAAAAAAAAAAATAATGATAGTAATAAAATAATAATAATTAAAAAACAAGAAAGGGGGCACCTGGGTGGCACGGTCGGTTAAGCGTCCCAAGTCCCGATCTCAGCTCAGGTCATGCTCTCGCAGTTCGTGAACTGAAACCCTGCATCGGGCTCTGCGCGGGTGGCACCGGGCCTGCTTGGGACTCTGTCTCTCTTTCTCTCTGCCCCTTCCCCACTTCTCTCTCTCTCTCTCTCTAAATAAATAAATAAATAAATAAATACCCTTAAAATTTTTTTTAAAAAAAGAAAGCGCAGGAGTTTGCAGTGGCCTCAAAGGCCCTACCCAGTTGCTTGGACGTTAGTTCTCTCACCGGCCTCCCGCTTACCTTACTCCCCATCTCGCTTACTTTGCTAAAGCCTCGCTGACCTCCTTGCTCTCCCTTAAACACGCCAGACACAGTTGTGTTCACGGCCTTACACTAGGTGTTCTCCCTCCCTGGGACTCCGTTCCCCCAGGTGTCCCGCGGCTAGTTTCCCCACCTCCTGCCGGTCAAGGCTCAGATGTCTCCATTTAAGAGAGACCACCCCCCAAACGCTCTGCATCCCCATCCCCTGCTTTTCGTGATAACATGTATCACCACCCGTCACGTCACATCGTGTGTGTGTTTGTCGTCTGATTCCGCGTGGGAGTTAAGCTCAGTGAGGGCAGAGAGGTTCTTTTAACTCTTTCTTTTGAAATAATCAGCGATTCGTAAGAACTCACAAAAATCTACAGAGAGATCCCGGGCTCAGCCTCTAGCGCCAGCGTCTTGCGTTACTATCACATACTATCAAAACCAGGAAACATCGAAACAATCCACGGAGCTCACTCAGATATCGCCAGTTACACGTGCACTCACCCGCGTGTGTGCGGTTCTATAGTTTTATCATATGTGTCACTTTGTGGTTGTGCGTGTGTGTATGTGCGTGTAGTTCTATATAGTTTTATCACATGTGTAACTTCACGGAACTACACACCGCAGTAAAATCTAGAACCGTACCATTACCATAAGCCTCCACAAGGGCAGGGTTTCTTGGTCACATTTGTTCGCTCCTGTGCCCCCAGCACCGAGAACCAAGCCTGACCCGGAGTAGGCCTGGGTACCTGTTGGACTGAAAAGGCAGGAAGTGCAGTGCCGACAGACGCCGAAGCCGGGACTAGCTGAGTTTGATCACCACCGGGGCAACATACTAGCTGTAGGATGGCGGACGCATAACTCGGCGTGTCTGTGCCTCAGTTCTCTCTTCTGTAAAATGGGGATAAATAATATTACTTAGCTCACAGTGCTGTGGTGAGGATTCAGAGTCGCCCGTAAGACATGTTAAGCACACAGGAAGGCCTGAGTTAATATATACCTGGCATATAATAGCCACCAAGCTTAGTAAACAGCAGCCAGTATTACTTTCACTCCCTCGTATGGTAACGGGGCAGATAGTGCTAGGAAGGAAATAAACTTTTCCAAGAATATTGCAGGGGAGGGGCACCTGGGCAGCTCAGTTGGTGAAGCGTCTGACTTCGGCTTAGGTCGTGATCTCACGGCTTGTGAGTTTGAGCCCCACATTGGGCTCTGTGCTGACAGCGCGGAGCCTGGAGCTGCGTCGGATTCTGTGTCTCCCTTTCTGTCTGCCCCTCCTCCGCTCACGCTTTGTCTCTCTAAAATAAAAATAAACATAAATTTTTTTTAACCTATTGAAGGGGTGCTGATTACCAGCTCAGGAGAGGAGATGGCATCTGAATCCAGCCTTAGAAGGTGAGTGGTGGTGTTATGGGCCGAATTGTGTTCCCCTAAAATTCATACGTTGTAGCCCTAACCCCAATACGTCAGAACGTGACTATTTGGAGGTAGGGCCTTTACAGTGGTGATTAAGTTAAAATGAGGCTTGCTAGTGTGGGCCCTAAAGCAATCTGACTGGTGTCCTTATCAGAAGACATTAGGATACACCAAGAGACACCACAGACACTCAAAGACCACGTGAGGACACAATGGAAGCTAGCCGGCCATCTGCAGACCAATCAGAGAGGCCTCAGGAGACTTAAAAAAAATTTTTTTTTAGTTTACTTATTTTGAGAGAGAGCTAGTGTGAGTGGGAGAGGGATAGAGAGAGGGAAAGAGAGAATCCCAAGCAGGCTCCACACTGTCAGTGCAGAGCCCGACGCTGGGCTTCTACTCACCAACCGTGAGATCATAACCTGAGTGGAAAACCAAGAGGTGGACGCTTAACCGACTGAGCCACCCAGGCGCCCCAGAGAGGCCTCGGGAGAAACCAAACCTGCTGATGCCTTGATCATCTTGACCTTGGACTTCTAGCCTCCAGAGCTGTGAGAAAGTTCTGTCATTTGAGCCAGCCAGTCTGGCATTTTGTTACGGCAGCCCTGGCGGACGAATACCGGTGGGAGCAGGACATGGGGAGATGGGGAGGAGGGCTTTCCAGCTGGAAGGAGCCACAGGCCGTGCGCCACAAGAGACAAGAGTCAAGGCGCCATACATTCTGATTGGGCGGAGCCAGATTTGCCGGAGGCTTATTTCAGGGACCGGAATGCAAGCGAGCTGGGTCCCACAGGTGTCAGAAAGGACAGGGGCCGATAGGAGGCTCTGGGATTTGCCATCGGGTGCTCCTTGGTGCCCGTGAAAGTTGGGCAGTATAGACGGGAGGTGAGGAACGTGGCGGGAGGTGAGGAAGGGGGCGAGAAGGGAACACAGTGGGTGGTGAGGCGGGGCAGGGCTTGGAGGGAGGGGGTGCTCTTAGGAGGTCTGGGGGTGAAGGGAAGGAGACAAAGAAAGGCCGGGGCCGGGAGAGAGAGTGGTGAGCTCAAAGAGTTGGTGGGTTTCGGGTAGATCCTGGAGAAGAAGATGGGAAGGAGAGAGAGTAAAGATGCAAGAAAAGGCAGGCAGAGTGGCTAGCGTGGCGGGGCTCGGAGGGCACGTGGGGGCCGGCTGAAGGCCATCGGGGGAGGAGCTCCCCTTGGGAAGGAGAACAGTTTCCTGCAGTGGGAGGGAAGAAGAAAGACCCACAGGGAGACTGTTTTTGGTAAATTTAGTTGAGAAATTATGTAACTATTTTACGGGGCTCCCTCCTGTCTGACCCTCCCTTTCCTGTCCTAGGCCTCTCCCCGGCGGGAAGGCAAACAAATGTGCATGCATCCAGAGGTACGTACTAAATTGCTTGTAGCAGAATTCTTTACCGTCGCCCCAGACCGGGAACTCTCCTAATCTGTCCGCACGTGAGCAGGTACATGGCGTATTTACCAAGGGCTGCAATCGAGCAGCCGTTCTCAAAGTGTGCTCCGCGGAGCTCCAGGGGAGGTCCTTAAGGCCCTTTCAGAGGGGGCGCGAAGTCAACACGACCTTTATAATACAAAGAAATCACTCGCTGCTTTTCCTCTCATGCTCTCACCAGCATACTGCGGAGTTTTCAAGAGGCCGTGTGGCTCGAATGACCTCCTTGCTCCGACAGGCAACAAAACATGTGTTTGTGTGTTTTCAGTACTCCTGTTTTAGGGCCCCGGGGTGGCTCAGTCATTAAGCACCTGACTTTGGCTCCCGTCACGATCTCACAGTTCGGGAGCTCGAGTCTCACACCTGGTAAGCTCGAGCCCCACTTCGGGTGAACACAAGGCCCGCATCACACCCCGGTGAGCCCCTCCTCTCTCTCTCTCTCTGTCTCTCTCCCTCTCTCTGCCTCTCCTGGGATTCTCTCTCAAAAAAAATTCCTGTTTTACTTTCTTTTTTTTTGAGAGAGAGAAAGAGAGAGAGAGGGAGGGAGAATGAATGGGGGAGGGGCAGAGAGAGAGGGAGACCCAGAATCCGAAGCAGGCTCCAGGCTCTGAGCTGTCAGCACAGAACCCGACGCGGGGCTCGAACTCACAAAGTCAGACGCTAAACCCACTGAGCCACCCAGGCGCCCCCCTGTTTTACTTTCTAATACTGTAGATATCGGTAGGTAGATCGGATCTATCTACACAGAGGTCCCCGAGGTAAGTGGTCTTACGGAGTCTTAAGACCAAAACATTTGCAAAGTGCTCCTATCCAGCAATGGAAAGAAACAAACTACAACAAAACCACCATGGCACGGACGATCTCGACATCCACAAAAATGTGGTACAAACGAAGCCAGACAAGGGCACGCATACTGGGTGATTCCATTTACTTAAAGACCAAAACCAGGAGAAGTCAGGATCGTGGTTGCCCTGGGGGCAGGGGACGCTAATCCTTCTCTTTCTCTCGATCCGGGTGCTGTGTGTATGGGTGTGTTCACTTCGTGAAAATTCATCTAGCTGTACACTTCGGGATTGTACGCTTCTCTTGTATGGGTGTTCTATTTCAGCGTAAAGTTAAAAACACATTTATATCGGTCTACGGACACAACCATAAATGAGGGGGCACCTGGGGGGCTCAGTCGGTTGAACGTCCAACTTCGGCTCAGGTCATGATCTCACGGCTGGGGAGTTTGAGCCCCGCCTTGGGCTTTCTCCTGTCAGCACAGAGCCTGCCTCAGACCCTCTGTCTCCCTCTCTCTCAAAAGTTAAAGGAAAAAAATGAAAATGAAAAAAAAAAAAACCAACAAACTACAAATGAAACATTTGCAGAGGTCTTTCTGTCATCTCGGTCTTCCCCCCCACGCCCTGCTCCATAGCCTACATTTTCCTCCCCGTAGGTAATTTTTATTTTTTTATTTTTTTTAATGTTTATTTATTTTTGAGAGACATAGAGACAGAGCATGATGAACAAGGGAAGGGCAAAGAGAGAGGGAGACACAGAATCCGAAGCAGGCTCCAGGCTCTGAGCCATCCGCACAGAGCCCGACGCGGGGCCTGAACTCACAGACCGCGAGATCATGACCTGAGCTGAAGTCGGCCGCTTAACCGACTGAGCCACCCAGGCGCCCCCGCCCCCCCCCCCAGGTAATTTTTATTAGTTGCTGATTTCTCCTTCCATTATCTTTTGGAAAATATCTGAGTATTTTCACTCTCATGTCATTTCAGATATTCATATATTTGTTCCAATACCCCCCACCCCTGCTTTCCTGGGACAAAAGCAGCCTGGTAGGTACCAGAGAGAGCCAGTGAGGGGGAGGGAAGGAGACTGGGCCTAGCGCCCAGCAGGGGGTTGGAGGGCAGGAAACTGGGCTGGGCAGCCCTCTGCGGGGAGTCAAGGCAGGTGGAGGAAGGGGGGGAGGATGTGGAATAGGCCCGCACTGTGTGCAGTAGTGGGACCCAAGTCACTGTCCTTGGCAGCAGGGCGTGGCCCACGTGCTGGGAGGGATGCTGGGCGTGCCCCTCCCCCAGCCCTGGGCAGGGCAAGGCCGCGGAAAGGCCTTCTGGGAAGGGGCTGCTTGAGGGCGATCCTGATGAAGGACTGGACGGGGCAGAGAAGGGGAGGGAGGGAGCCTTTCCAGGAAGAGGGAACTCTGTAAGTGCAGAGATGCGGGGACCCGGAGCAGGTACCCCGCCCGGGAGTCTGAGCCTTATCCTGGAGGCCAGCAGTCTGCAACTTCCTTAGCAGAAAAATTCTGTGCTTTTCAAAGGCATTTTCTAGGGGCTCCTGGGTGGCTCAGTCGGTTCAGCATCTGACTTCGGCTCAGGTCATGATCTCAGGGTTCGTGAAAATGCCTTTTTTTTTTTTTTTAATGTTTGTTATATATACGAACATTTTCTATAGAAATCCGCCGTTGACTCTGTCTCTCACCCCTGTTCTAATCTGACAGCAAGTCCTCTGGGTGCTCTCTTCAGCATACAGCTAGAATCCACATGCCCCCCCCTTGCCCCCACTCCGGCTCAAGATACCACCCCCCCCAACCTGAGTCATGCCGAAAGCCTCCTAACTCTTCTGCCGCCTTTTGACCCCATCCCCTCCAGTCTCTTCTCACTACAGCAGCCAGAGTAATCCTGGTTTTGTGTTTTTAAGTTAGTTTATTTATTTTGACGGCGACAGCACGAGTGGGGGAGGGGAAGAGAGCGAGGGAGAGACCGAGGGAATCCCAAGCAGGCCCTGCGCTGCCAGCAGAGCCCGACTCGGGGCTCGAACCCACGAAGCCGTGAGATCATGACCTGAGTCAAAACCGAAACCAAGAGTCGGATGCTTAACGGACTGAGCCGCGCAGGCGCCCCTCCGATCAGGTTTTCGCCTAGCACTCAAACCGAAACTGTTCTGACGATCACTGGTGACTTCTCTGTTGCGAAATCCTAAGTTAATTTCTCTGAAACGGTCTCATTTGATCTATCAACAGCGTTTGTCTGGGCCCACTTCTCCTTGAGAGACTTTGTTCCCTTGGCTTCCGGGGCAGTTTTCTTCCTGTCTTTCTGACTGCTCGTTCAGAACCTCTTTTTCAGGGGCGCCTGGGCGGCTCAGTTGGTTAAGCGGCCAACTTCGGCTCAGGTCATGATCTCACGGTCTGTGAGTTCGAGCCCCGCGTTGGGCTCTGTGCTGATGGCTCAGAGCCCGGAGCCTGCTTCAGATTCTGTGACTCCCTCTCTCTCTGCCCTTCCCCTGCTCACACTCTGTCTCTATGTCTCTCAAAAATAAAAAAAAATGTTAAAAAAAATTAAAAAAAAAAAACCCTCTTTTTCAGGTTCTTTATCTCCTGTCTAAATGCTTGAGCGCTCCAGACCTCAGTCCTTGAATCTCTTCCTTCAATCTATGCTTACGCCCGTGGTGATCTCAATCCCATGGCTTCACGGGTCCAAAACCCATAGCCCCCTACTGCCCCCCCCCCACACTTTTTCTTGCAGTCTTCCCGGTCTCAATCCTTTCCTCCTCCTCCCGGTTGCTTAAATAATCTTTCACTCTCTCACAGCCCCCATCTGGTCAGTCTGCAAATTCGGTAGGCTCTACCTCCAAAATATGTTCAGAATGCGATCACTCGGGGCTACTTCTGCTGCCGCCATCCTGGTCCAGGCGACCATCATTTCTCTACCAGATTACTGCAACAGCCTAGCGTCGCTTTGCCCTTCTTTCCCCTGTTTCGGTCTGTTTTCAACACAGCGGCCAGAGTGATCCTTTTATTTTCAAATACTAAGTCAGATGATACCACACCTCCGCTCAAAACTTTGCGCTGGTTCCTGTATCATTTGGAAGCAGAGCCCAAGTCCTAACTGCGACCTCTAGGGTCTCGCCCCTGTTAGCTCTCTGACTTCACTTCACCTCTCTTGGCTGCCCTCTGCCTTGCTCACTCTACTCCAGCCATTATGGCCCCTTTGCTATTCCTAGCAGGCCCAGGCCGGGCCCACTCCTGCCCCAGGGCCTTTTCACATGCTTTTTCCTTTACAGGCTTCTGCCTCATGTCCTTCTCAAGTCTTTACTCAGAAGTCAACTTCTCATTTAGGCCTTTCAGCTCCCAACCGTGAGCGTCATATTACCTTTTCCCTGATTTATGATTTCTGTTAGGCACCTGTCACTTTTTTTTTTTTTTTTAAAGAAACTCTGTACTTTTTTTACGTTTATTTGAGAGAGAGCGCGTGAGCAAGTGGGGGAGAGGCAGGGAAGAGAGAGAGGCAGAGAGAGAGGGAGGAGAGAGAATCCCATGCCAGGCTCTGCACTGACAGTGAGGAGCCTGATGGAGGGCTCAAGTTCAAAGTCACGAACTGTGAGATCGTGACCTGAGCCAAAATCAAGAGTCAGATGCTTAACCGACTGAGCCACCCAGGCGCCCCCACCTGTCACTTACTTTTTAAGTAACCTCTACACCCAACGTGGGGCTCCAATTTACAACCCCGAGCTCAGGAGTCACCCGCTCTGCTGACTCCACCAGCTAGGCGCCCCGCACCTCTCACTTTCTAACAGTACTTACTTGCGTGTTTTATTTACTCCCACCACTTGAATGTAAGCTCCATGGTACACGGTGTGTGCTAAAAAAAATAGTGAACGAATGAATAAATGATGGCACCCCGAGCTAGGGCGGCGAAGGGATGGAGAGGAGGGAGACGAAGTGGACCAACACTACAACGATTGGCCGTAGGGAGTGAGGATGAGTCGGGTGTGACCCTCAGTGCTCGGTGGATGGATGGTTGACATCTCTACAAAACGGGAGGGCGGGAGGAAACGGAGTTCAGTTTGTGACCAGAGACACTTGCGGGTCATCTGGGTACAGATGTCCGGTAGGCAGCTGGATCTGAGATGAGGGGAGCGGTCAAGGCTGGAGATACGGAAGAGCACCTCCAAGTCGGGAAATGCAGGTGATGCACCGTGTATTAACAGTAAGGAACAATTATGTATTTCCCCGTGTCTCCACGGAAGCTTGATTCGTTATTTGGTGAAGGAATACGTGAGCTCTGTGAGATTTCTCAGGTTAATCCTACGTGTGCAGCTGTCAGTATATACGTTCCAGGAATTCACCAAATGCGAACCTGTCTGTGGTACCTTGCCTTCCTCGATAAGACCGTGCGTGGTCATAATAGACTTCTGTGGCATAGAAGGCAGCCCCAGAGGTTGCAAAGACAAATCTGGGGAGGCCCCATAAAAACGTAAGACATCACAGAGTTTCTGTACACCCATAAAAGGCTACAAAACTCCTATTAACCTTTCTCCTGTGGAATTAAAGAAAGCGTCTGTGAATACCAGGGAGTTAGATCTGCATTTACGATCAGAGATAAATTACTCCGTCAGGACTACCTTGTGTATGCCTGCTGGGGAAGGGGGGGTGCGGCTCCTGATTTTGAAGGCATGAATGCCCAAAGCCACCCGTTTGTCACTGCCCTGGAGATACCTATTCCCGCTGCCCTCACCCCTTGAAATTTTGCTGCCTCCTTCCTTTAGTATCGCTTCTCTCCACCAGAGCAGCAAACTCCCCATGGCTATAAATAGCAAGGGCGGGGACCTTGGTCACTACTTCGGTGGCAGCCCATAGGAGGTGTTCAGTGAACGTTCAGAAGTCTGAGCTGTCTCCATCCTGTCGTCATCTTCAAACGCATCAGACCTTCGTCTGAAGTAGGCACAAATGGAGTGGATGCTTACTTTTTCTATCATTGACGGCAGTTTGTTTTTCTGAGGAGCATGCGATTAGAGTTACGAGGAAGCGGTCCTCCCCTCCTTCCTCCTGACACAAGAGAGCAGGGGGGCCAACTAGAGAGAGCAAGGCGCACTGTGGAAAAGGAAGGCAAGAGGGATTTGAAAGGTAGCTTCTTAGCAGGAGGGCGGGCCCTTCTGTCATCTCCCCAGTTGATCTGGTTTAGGGGTTTTCTCCAGTAACACTGGGCGGCTTAGGGAAGGACCCTCCCACACCGGGCCATGCCATCATAGCCCTCCTCGCGTGGTGCCTTGTGCTCTGGTGATTCCTAGCTGTTTCTTCGTATCACTGGACCATGGTTTCTCAAGGACAAGGACTTGAGTCCTTGACCCCCGGGGCCTGGCACAGAGTCAGTGATTAGTAAACGTTTGCAAAAATGACGACATAAATGAAGAAATTTAAGGGGCGTAGGGAAGTGTGGTTTACCAAGTTGGACTGGCAAGGCAAGTGGAACAAAAGAGGGAGGTGCTGATGTGAAAACAGCCTTCAGAGGCCTGGCCGCCGGCCCGGGCTGGGTAAGGAGGCAGGCGGTGCCGACTCAGGACTGGTGGTCACGGCGTCGCTCCTCCGAAGGCCAGCTGTTCCCTCTGCCGCCCTGTTTCCACCTGCTTTCTCAGGAACCCTGCACTAGTGATCGCTTCCCCCTGAGTCTTCATCCTCTTTCTCGGGGCTTTCCCTTTGGCTTCTAAACATGCTTTAGTAGTTCTCATATTTAAAATAATCCTTCGGGGGGCGCCTGGGTGGCTCAGTCAGTTAAGCGTCCGACTTCGGCTCAGGTCATGATCTCGCGGTTCGTGGGTTCGAGCCCCTCCTCGACCTCTGTGCTGACGGCTCAGAGCCTGGAGCCTGCTTCGGATTCTGTGCCTCTCTCTCTGCCCCTCCCCTGCTTGCACTCTCTCTCTCGAAAGTAAGTTACATTAAATTCAATATAAATTAAAATTTTAAATTACATTCAAGAATTTTAAAATAAAATAATCCTTCATTGAGGCCCCCGGGTGGCTCAGGCAGTTAAGCGTCCAAGTCTTGCTCTCAAGTCTTCATCTCAGGGTTGAGTTCAAGCCCTGCGGCGAGCTTCACGCTGGGCATAGAGCCTACTTAAAAAATATATTTATAAATAAAATAACGCTTCATCCACGCCATTTACCGATCTCCATTTTTTCACTGCCAAACTTCTCTCTGTGGTTTCGATTCGCAACCCGGTCTGGCTTCCGTTCCCTCTCATTCCAGGTCACCAGTGATTTGTGAGTCACTGAATCCCGTGGCCTTTTTTCAGGCATCACACTTGACCTTCAGCGGCATCCGACCCTAACGGCCACTTCTCTCTCCTTCTCCACTCTTTTCTCTGGGGTTAGCTACTACAGAGTCTTCTGGTTTTTCACCTACTCTCTGGCTATGCCTCTTCTGTCTTTGTAAATATTTTTTAATGTTTATTTTTTATTTGTGTGTGAGGGAAAGAGAGTGGGGCAGGGGTAGAGAGAGGCGAGGGATACCCAAGCAGGCTCTGCACTGACAGCAGAGAGCCCAACGCAGGGCTCGAACTCACAAACTGCGAGATCCTGACCTGAGCCGAAGTTAGACGCTCAACCGAGTGAGCCGCCCAGGCGCCCCCATGTAGATACTCTTCCCTACCTGTCACCTTAGGGTTCTTCAAGGATGGGCCCTAGGTCTGCTCGTTCTTTCTTCACCGTCTCTCCCGAAGTGACTAAATCTAGACCCGTGGCTTCAGTGATCAGCTAGAAATAGATGAATTCCAAACCTGTACCTCCCACCCAAATCTCTTCTCTGAGCTCCAGGATCCCTTTATCCAGCGCCCCCCACCTCCATTCCCTGCGTGCCACCCACCCCTCACTGTAACGTGGTTTCTGCCTCATGAGTTCGCCACCAAGCGCCACGAGCGCCTTTCTTATCTTCCATCACCGCTACGTGGCCCGGAACACTGGCAGCCCCTCTCTCTGACCTTGTCCCTGCCCGTATTTGGGTGCCCTCTCCCAGTCGAGGACCGTTCTCGCTCCGTCACCTTTCACGGCTCTTCCTCTTCACCTGCCTCTTGGGAAACTGGTTTCTCAAAGCCACGGAAAACAGAAAGCAGGGACTTCAGTGACGGCAGATCGACGCCGCCTTAGGAGAAGGAGGCAGGATGAAAGTTAAGCAGCGGCTCCAGGACGCCGCCAGACAGTTTGGTTCTCGAGGATCGAGAGTCGTGAGCCCACGACTTGATCTTGGTGGGCAAGATAAAGACATAATGCCGGTGAAGGCAGGAACGAGCGTCACTCATCCCCTTTCCGAATCCCTGAGAGGTTAATTCAGTATCGAAAGCTTCATTTCCCAAAATTAATAGCTATTTAGTAAAGTTAATAAAATACACTTAGCTCCATCCTTGAGTGATGTTGATATTTATTGACATCGATGCAAAACAAGCTAGGACTAAAAGTAGCTACTTGACAGGAACAGAAATTGGTGCAGTTTCCTTCCCGGACAGGGTAATGCACTCAGATCATCGGACCTAAGATGAAACAAAGACTGGATTGTCAAGAACCAGACACGGGTTAAGTTTTACTCATTAATATCAAAACTGCTAAAGGCAAAAAGGAGAGGCTTAAAAATACTCTTTGCGCGAAGCTCACATAAGCAAATCAAAAACTAAAACTAACCCTAAAACTTCAGGACATAGGATATAGACACAACATCATTAAATTTTTGCACAGGCGAAACCGTGTCATACCCTGCACTGTCCTTGTACTACGATCACATGCTTGTTGCGTCTACGCTACACAAAGCCAACAGTTATCACCAACAATGAATGTCATTAGATCTGAACGAGACTTCACAGTGACTCTGTTCCACTCAGATTAAGAAAACGTTCAATCCAGGATTTAACAAAACCTTTGAGTAAGGAACCAGCTGTCCTTTTTGCCCTCCTCCTGTCATACCTAGTTGAGTCCTCACTGGACCCTTTCCACCTTGCAAACCGCCATGCAAGTCCTCTCCTTTCTCTAGGACACTTTAAAAATGACTTTGTAGGAGCTGCATTAGAAAACGAAATTGTATTTCCAACCTGAACCTGCCATTGGGTACCAGCTCGGATGCAAAAAAAAAAACCAAAAAGAAAAAAAAAATTACTCCTCTGCAGTGTACCCCACCAGCGCAGCGACCCCCTTCCTCTGTCTCTATTCCTTTGCCCTGAAGGCACTTCTGGATTGCTTAATACATGCTCTTTGGCTGCCTAGACAGTCAGGACACCTAAGGCCGTTCGGACTCATCACTCCTCTCCTCCTTCCTTCCTATGGCTAATACCACTTTCCTGCTTCTTCTCTACTGCCGACTCTCCAGGCTTGGTGCTGTCGTCGGGCGGACAGAGTCGATTTCGGCTTCGAGCTCCTGGTTGGTAAAGCTGCATTGCGGGGCGATCCTAAAGTAAAATTAAATAGTAATGTTACAACGTTGCTGCTCAGCATTCACAGGGGGTTTTCAGACTCATGAATCACGTGTTGATATACACTCCAGACAACTCCTACGAGACCCAAACTGGGAGGGCACAGTACGCGACAGTGTTGACGGGTCACTTGCTTCCTTTCCCCTATCTCGAAAGAAGAGCAACCAGTTCCTAAGTATTATTTTATCTGCCTAGGGCCAGTTTTCAATATATCTATAATTTTTGTAACCATCTCCAGATGAACCGAATTGCCTTGAATTTTCTTGGCTTAGAAACCTCAGCCACTGCCTGTCTCTCCTCCCCATCAGTCAACAAGACTTGAGCATTCACTCCCACATAGGAAGGCTTTAGGGGTAAAACAAAAATAAAGAATGCAGAGTCTTGGGGCGCCTGGGTGGCTCAGTCGGTTAAGCGTCCGACTTCATTTCCGCTCAGGTCCTGATCTCAGGGTTCGTGAGTTCTAGACACGCAGGAGGCGGGCTGTCAGCACAGAGCCTGCTTGGGAGTCTCTCTCTCTCTCTCTCTCTCTCTCTCAAATAAATAAAAAACTTAAAAAAAAAAAAAAAAAGAACGCAAAGTCTTCAGTGAAGACCCCCCCCCTGAAATTACGAGCTCATACCCCATGCAACTTGCCACAAACACGGTTATTTCTTAATTCATGTATGACGACGTAACACCCCAGCTTTCGATCTCTAATTCCTAAGTAAGCCTCAATAAAGTCATCATGTACCTCTCAGTTCAAGTAATGTGTGTGGTTTATGACAGTACGACCCTGGAAAACTTCGAATTTTAGAATTTTTAGAATTCAGTAAAAAGTTCCATGAGCCTTCTTTACCCTTCCTCCCTGGCGTATGAAAGCTAGCCTTCAAGCATTAGTCTCAACTGAATAATTCCAGCCGAATGTTCCAATATTTTTATAAGGTAAAATGTTAAAACAGGTGAGACTCCTGAATAGTATCTGAAGAAACGGATGATGGGGCCCCCGCTGTGCAAAGATGGGACAATTTAAACATCAACAAGGATGACTGATAATAACAAGTTGGAATCCACCAAATATTTCTAAACCCACAAGGTCTTACGACAAGGTGAAACTCGCAGACGACCTAGAAGTTGCTGGGACCCCAACTCATTACTCTGAATGCCGGTGCATAAGGGGAAAGGATCAAGCATTTATCTTGCCTTTCCTGGATAAACTGAATTTTAGGCTAAAAATCTTTGGAATACATGGATCAAGCTTACAATACCTGAACCTGCTGATCGGTTTTTTTGTCAGTGTTTTCACCTTGAGAAATTTTAAATCTACAGAAATGTTGCAAAATCCATATAATGAACGCCTACTACCCTTCTCCTGGATTCGCAGTCATTGCCGTTTTGTCATGTGCTTTTTCTGCCTCTAGTACACACGTACACACGTACACACGTTGTTTTTTCCATTTGAGAGTAAGTTACACACGTCATGACCTTCATCTCTAAATATTTCAGCTTGTACACGCTAAGAACGAGGACGTCCTATTTCGTAACCATAATACGATTGCTATGGATGGAGCAGAACGTGACACTAACAGGACACCCAGGTATCATGTTCCCTGATATCATGCAATAGGAAGTAACACCATCTATGAACTATTCTTTTTTTTTTTTTTTAAGATTTTATTTTTAAGTAATCTCTCTACCCAATACGGGGCTCGAACTCACAACCCCGAGCTCAAGAGTCAAGTGCTCTCTACCCACCGAGCCAGTCAGGCGCCCGTCCATCTATGAAGCGTTCTTGCCAAAAACTGAGCCTGAATGAATTCGGGCCTGTGGGTGAGGAGCCGTCTGTTTTTATGAATAGAGTTTGGCACGCGGCCGTACTCACTCTTTTCATACTACCTATACCTGCTTTCCCACGGAGCTTAGTGGTTGGGATAGAGACCGTGTGGCCCACAAGGCCTACAATATTTACCATCTGGCCCTTTACAGAAAAAAATCTGCCGACTCCTGCCCTAGACAGAACTACCAGTTTTCAAGGAAACATAGAAGATAGACAAACATGTTAAATGATACCACGGGGATGGAATTAGCCCATCCAATTTAGAGCCGATAGTTCCACAGGAAGAACTGGTGTCTGCCGCCAATCAATGGCAGGAACACAAAAGGGGGGAGATTGTTTAGATGAAAAGAGACCTAAGGATACGATGCAGTTTGTGGACCTTGTTTAGAGCCTATAAAGAAGTTACTGGTGAGCCGACTGGGAAAAACACAGTAGGCAGGACGCTAATGAATTACTAATGGGGGAGAGGGGTTGGTGTGAAAATGCTACCAGGGTTATATTCAGAAAAAGCGAATCTCTGTCTCTAATATGGATGTATTTAGAGAAGAAATTCTCTGTCTACTGATTCTGAAAGGGACAGGGATGGGGTAGGGTAGAGAGGCTGGCCGTGAGCTGGTAACTGCCGAAGCTGGGTGCTGGGTGTGGCCTGTTCTTCCCTGTCCTACTCTTGTGTTTGTTTGAAATGTCTACAAGAAGTTACTCAAAGGACCCGACCGAGACCACAACAAAGTCGCAGGCAGTTTAAGTTCCCAATCAGCAAGCTGGCCCTTGCCTTTACCCCTGCAAGAGGAGAGAGCAAAGGCCCTCGTGGAAATAAACAGAACGAAAAGCACCACCTTGTTTCTTATGCGATCTCTCTTAACCACTTCCTCTTTCTTTTCAGTCTTTTCAGAGCTGCCTACAGATTCGGTACTTTCAGTCTTCTTTCCTTTGTCCCGAACCACTTCTTTCTCTTTTTTCATTTCGTCTTCCTTCCTCTTAAAAGCCTTCTCCTTCTCGTAACGCTCCTTCTGCCTGCGGCGCTCCTCCTCCTGCCGCTTCAGCCTCTCCCTTTCCCGCAGGAGGCGCTCCTGGTCCCGCTCGTAGTCCCGGTCCCGGTCCCGGTCCCTGTCCCGGTCCCGGTAGTCTCTGCCGCTCTCGTCTTCGGGCCTGCGTGGGGAACAGATCTCAGATGGCGCCCCGGCACACCGCCTGCACGCGCGCGCAGGGGCGCTCCGGTTGGGACGCGGCCGCGACGAGTGCCAGTGCGCATTGGGAGCAGCGTGGAAAAAAAAAAAAAAAAAAAAAAAAAGGAGCGTTTTGAAAACCAGTAACAAAACCCAAAAATTCGTTTGTCCGCACTCAGACGCTAGAATATCTGACACCTCTCCTCCTCACCCCCCGGCACGATTCAGGCACGAGTCTGGGACAAAGCGGCAACACTGGCACGTGGAAACACGCTGAACAGAGCGCACCCAAGCGCCCTTGGCCACTGACCTCTTAGGCTTTTCGTCTTTAGGCTCGACGTCAGAGCGCTTGGGCAGTGTACAACTTTGCCCGCTGGCTCTTTCATCATTTAGATTCTCTTTGTCCAGTTTCTTGGGTTTCTCTCTTTTGTCTAATTCTTTTTCATCTCCCTTTTCTGGCTTCTTGAGTAGCTTTAAAGAGAACAAACGTATTCTTATTTTCGAGGGTGGGACATTCTCTTCTGATTCTATCCGAGAAAACACTACGGGAAGTGTTCTAAATTTAGGCTCTAGGAGGCCGTTTTTGCAGCTACTCTTTAGACTTCCAGGTGAAGAGCTCGTGCGGGAGAGCAGTAATTGACTAAAAGGATGCTATGACCGTGAAAAGTGTTATCCACTCCAGGTGGTTTAATCACTTGTGGCAATAGGATCAAGACTCCTTTGGCTTTAAATGGGTCAACCTCTTAGTGAACCAGCGCACACTTCCAAGTATGCCTTCTGTAGCCAGCTAGCATACTGATGTCACTCGATGGGACACTGGGCCGCAAATCGAAAGTGCCGGGGAGATCATTACTGTTGGACAGCGGTTGGCTTGTCGTGCTCGGAGTGACCAATACCTTTGTCACCAAAGGAGAGATCCATTGCAAGAATAATTTTGCCTTGAGCCTGAGAATAACGTACTTTTGATGGTACAATCACGATTTTCATCATTTGATTTAACGATCCAAAAGACCTCACAGAATGGTGAAGTTCCACCCCTACGGAGTAGGAACTCTGCTCACTGTCACATATATATACATACACATACATATATATGACACACAGCTCTACGACAAAATGCAATTCTAAACCAAACGTGCTTTATGAAGTCCAAATTGCTAACCAAATAGTCTCTTTCTCGCATCGCTGCCACAAACCTCTCTAGAATACCCCCAAGTACTGGATATTCAGAGCGATTCTTAGGCCAAAATAGCAGAGTTTCGAGTCTCAGAGTGAAGGCATCATACAAAGGTTCATCTCAGGGTGAAGGCAACACACGAGTCAGCAAGCAAGAGGCCGAGCACCAGAAGGAGGACTTAAGCACGAAGACTGCAGCACCCAGCCACTGCAAATGGCGAGGCCAAACCGGACAGTACAGAGCATCGATGTAAAGTGAGATGCCATGTGCAGGTTTCAGTGGAAGTGTCATTATTTTTTCGAATGAACATCTTTGTTACAAGCCAGGATGTTCATCACGCTATTAAGAACAATCAGGAAGGTTTCTAGTATGGCTGGCTCAACCTTCTGCCTTGCTGCTCGGAACAGCAAGCCAGGTCACTTGTGCCATGGCAGAGAGAGAGAGAGAGAGAGAGAGAGAGAGAGAGAGGGAGAGAGGGATCGCTAGAAGGAATTAAGATGGGACTCTTTCCACCCCGGCTGCCAAGCTCCTTATCACCAATAATGAGCCCAGGAGAGACTCGGGGGGAACAAACTCTGGCCATAAACTGCTTCGTTTTGAGGAGGAGACCCTGCCGCCATCCCTGCGAGAGATTTGTTTCTGACTCTCTCTGAAGGGCTAGGTACGAGCACTTCCCCGGGAAGTTTGCCGGAGCCAGAGCTGCCTCAGCCATGCCCTCAGAAGGGAGGCGGAAAGGCCAGGAGTCTTCTACCGGCTTTGCCTCTTCCGAGGTGCAACGCGTTCATCGGAATCAGCTGCTCACAGATCCCCCAGGGAGATGAGAGCCGGTAACGGGGAGGATCCCGGGAAAGGGGAAGCGTGTGACACAGGAAATATTTATCCCCGATACTCCCACAAGGCAGCCAGTTATGAGAGGCATTCGAAGAGAGAGAGAGCGATTTAGGCATGGTTGTCCTCCAGCCGTAGATTATGTTAAAGCTTCCGGGTACCCAGCAGAGCGTCAGGAAGGCACCGGGGCTTCCTTCTAAAGTCGGAATTGCAAATGGCTCAGATTTTAAGGAGACTCACGTCAGTATGAAGGAGTTTTCTACAGATATTACTACCACCACCACCAAAAGGACTTATTAGGAACTAAGACCTGTGTGTGTGACATGATACTAGGTGCTTTGTATCATGTACTTGGGTCCTTACATTTTTCTGATTCACAGCTTGTAACAGAAACCTGTGTACCTGAAGACAGTGGAAAACAAACAGATGAGGCAACTTCATGTATCAAATATGAAGGAAAAGCTGAATAAAACCCATAACTCATGCCAGCCAGCCCTAAGCCCTTACTCGTGAAGAACTGAGAATCATCATCCAAACATGGAACATTTTCAGCGATAAAAATAACAGATCTCCATGAAGAAACGCATGTAAATTACTTTGTCCTTTGAGGTTATCTTGAATTTTTAAAAACGATCACCATGAGCATTAGGAAAGATTTCTATTGGTTCACCTCCCCCCCCCACAAAAAAGACAAAAACAAATAAAAACAAAAACTATAGTTACCACAGCACAAGATACATGCAGCTAGAGAGAAGTCCATGCAATTTCTAGCGACGTGCAGTCCCTTCACATTATTTTCATACCTTTATCTTTGGTTCGTCCTTTAATTTGTCCCTTTCCGGAACTCTGTCTATCTTCTTTAGCTTTTCTATATCTTTCCTTTTTCGTTTTTCTTCTTCTTTCCATTTCCTCCTCTCTTCTTCTCTTTGCCTTTTTCTTTCTATTTCTCGCCTCCTTCTTTCCTCTCTCTTTTCTTCTCTCATTCTCTGGAAAGAAACATCCACGTAAGCCTTCAAACGAGGTGTCTAGTCACCCCAAAACTTAATCCAATAGGTAGGGCGGGCACCCACTCAACGGGATCAGCTTTCCTTCCTACTTTCTACGAAGTGGCATTCTACCTCTTTAACCTCCTCCCCACCCCACGGAGAATCTGAGAATAAACACCAGGGCGTGCTAGTATCAGAGTCTCCCGCTGTTGCTTGTATGCCGTATTTCCGGAGGCTTTCGGAAAACCAGGGGAGTGTCTCTGGAATAAGCTAAAGACCCTCTGGGTTTGCAGAATGAATCCTTGGTCCAACGACACGAAGGAGAGGGCCAGAGAGTGAGGCCAACGAGCCACATCTTTCAAAGAATAACGGTAGATGGTAGCTGTTTCTCCTCTAAGATCCCAATGGTTGCATGTTTATAGACTATGAACCAGCGAAATGAAAAGTATCGAGAGAACTATAAAAACAAAAGGTTTACCTGCTTGTTTTTCAGGAAGCTCAAAAGTGGGGTTGTCTTTTTAGCTACATAAATGTAAACAGATTATTAATAATACTTATCAACCCCTAGAAAGGATTCCATTTTTCTGACATTCCCTGCCAACCACCCGGGGTGGGAAAACTACACCCCTTAAAACAGTGCACGAGTGCATTCGCGGAAAAGAGTTTTACAGTAGTTTCCTCCAATTCCGAAGGTTTGAAATACTTTTTCAAAAGTGAAGAAATCCAAGTTAACACAGTTTTTTTTAACAGGCCAATTCCCAGTGTCGGGGAGAATTAAGTGCAAAGGACGTGTCTTGTTTCACAGACGGCAGTATACATTTGTTCGACCGGGAAGACATTGGGGGGAAGAGCTAAAGGGATCTCGTCTTTTTGTCCCCAGAATTCCACTCCCGGGAATTTATTCGAAGGAAATGATCAGAGATGGGCTTAGACTCTGCGCCCGTTAATAAAATTCATTTTCGAAAAATAATTTACTCTTCAGCATCCTGAGTGATGCGATCTAGCTTTGGGGTTCGTGTTTTTGAAAGCCTACTTCCTTTGGATAAATTCCTAGGAGTGGCGATCCTGGGTCGGGGGCTCCGCTTTGGTTTGGAGCTGAGAGAGGAGTGACAGTTTACTACTAGGACCAACGTCCAAACTAGAATTTCTCAAGGAGTTTTCGGTTTGGCAGTAACTAACTTCAGTTTTTGATATTCGCAGTTCACATTTTTTCAGGAATGGGAGCCGCCTGTTACTAAAGGTCCCATGAGTCTTCAGGCTTTCTCTACTTATATTTATGTGGCATTAAAATAGCTCACAGAAAAAAAAAAAAGGGGGGGGGGAATAGCTCACAGAGAATTTTTTTCCCATCTTATCAGTGCATTTACATAATCCTGTGAGGCAAGTATTAGCATCTGCACTTTATAGCAGAACAGAGGCTCCGAGAGGTTAGTGCCTTCCCCGTGGTCACACAGCTAGCAAGGGACAGAAGTTGGGAGTCAGGTCTTCTGATGAAAAAGCCGTTGCCCTTAATTCCTGCTGCCCACTTACCTATTAATTCTCTATTTTTTGCTTCTATTTCCTCTAGCAGGGTCTCTGGAGTAGATGTCATTTTCTCATTATCTGCAGCATAACTTTCCAAAAATTTCCTATATTCTGGATCTAAAGAATTGTTTCGGTAAACAGAAAACATAGCAGACTTTAAAAAACAACTTTCCACATCAGGGAAGGTTAAAAATAAACCTAAACGTACCCGCTAGCCTGTTTAGGGCTCTGTGGGTCCATTACTCTTAGAACTCCTCCTATTTCCTACACTCCCTGAGGGAGTGTGGTAGAACTATCCATTCAGGGGTAACCAGACCATATTCTCATTGTAACAGCACCTCCAGGCATGTTAAGTAGTTTGCTTTTCAAAGCTACTGTCCACCTCATCCAGACTCACACTTAGGTGAGAACTGAAAGTTGTATTACAGGTAGCATGTAAGCGATTCCTGTACGGGCATACCTCCCTGTACGGAAACCCGACATATTGAGGGGGAATGTCCTAGATGTTGGACTGGAGCTGATGATAATTCCTGGAGCTCTTTTCTCGATGCATCTGACATCGGAAAGGGTGACACGTCGGTGTCATGGCTTATATCTGGAGTATCTGTGCACCGCGGGGCGCGTCACTTGATCTAGCCTTCCAGATCCAAATCTATGATATGATCGGTAACTGGCTGTGAGCTGAATCTTTTGTTTGCTTTATAATACCCACTATAATAATACGTAATTGAAATCGAACTAGATGATTCCAAAAGAGCAGATAGAAAATATTACAGCTCAGTCCGTTTCCAACGTACCATTACACAGAACTCAAAATCTGGGTCCAGTTTACCTTGCGTGGCAATTATTCCAATGTCTCAGTTCTCGCATTCCAGCTCAGTGTGCTTACTATGTGTGCAGTTAACTGCATATTCAAAGCCTAAGAAAATAGGACTAGCCATTTCCGCTACTTTAGGTTAAGTTCCTCAAGTACAGAACAATTTCCATCCCGGCTCTCAAGGAGAAACCTTCCCTCTTTCTAAAAATGGAAACCAATTATCATCATCATCATGAAATACACGGAGACCTCACGGACTTGTACTTTGATACATCCGATTCCCCCCCATTGCCTTCTAATCAACAAACCGAAGGTAATTTACTCGACAGTCAATGCTATATTGCTCGATGGTGAAGGAATGAAATGGCTACAGGGAACCCACCTCGATTCTAACAATTAAGCAAAGTTTCCATCAGTGAATTACATTTCTCAGGAACTTTATTCTGTATGTTTGCCTACGGAAAACACTGGAAAATCCGATTAATTCCCACAAAGGTAATATTTTTTTAAAAAAACCCATGGCAAAAGCGTTACAAAACTAGAGCTATACTGTACCATCGTCGATAGTCCCAACTTTGGTATCTCTTTTCTTAGTCTTCTTTTTTGCAGCTTTTTGAAAAGGTGCAAATTCTACTATGGCAGGATATTCCTGACCTGTTTAGAAAAAATACCACACTTGCTATAACAACAAAAAAGCCAAAAGTGGATACAAGAGAGTCAACCCACCGCTCTCGAGGCCTCTTGTGACAGTATCATCTGAATAGGCCCCTCGATGGGAATAAGTCACATGGGCACAACTATAATCTGTATGTTACCGAAGCCCCAATTTCACACTGATAACATAATGAAAAGATATGGCAGGGAAGTAAAATAATCATTTAAATTCAACTTTTAAAGTGATATTTCCATACGTGGGGAGGGATGATCTAGAAATCAATTGTCATTTAAAAAAAAACATCAGAAGGACGCCTGGGTGGCTCAGTCGGGGTTAAGTGTCCCTGAGGTCATGATCTCACGGTTCGTGAGTTCGGGCCCCCCGTTGGGCTCTGTGCCAGCAGCTCCGAGCCTGGAGCCTGCTTGGGATTCTGTGTCTCCCTCTCTCTCTCTCTGCCCCTTTCTCGCTTGCACTCTGTCTCTCTCTCAAAAAAGAAACATTTAAAAATATTTTAAAAATACATCAGAAATCTCTAGAACAGGCCAATCTATAGAGATACAAGGAAGATTAGTGGTTGCCTAGAGCCGGGGCATAGTTGGGGGAGAAGGGGAAGTGACGGCTAATGAATCCGGGGTTTCTCTTTGGAGAGCTAAATGTATTCTAAAATTAGATGGCGGTGATGGCTGCACAGCTCTGTGAATATACGAAAAAACACTGAATTGTGTACTTTAAAAGGGTGAGTTTTATGGCATGGGAATTATATCTCAATAAGGCTGTTATTAAAAAATATACCAGGGGCCACCAGAAGCACAGGCAACAAGAGTGAAAAATAGATAAACTGAACTACATCAAAATTAAAAACTTTTGTTCATCTAAGAAAAAAAATCAAGAGTCAAAAGGCAACCTGCAGAATGGGAGAAAAGATTTGCAAATCATACATCTGATAAGGGGCCGATATACGCAAAATTTATAAATAACTCCTACAACTCCACAGCAACAACAAAAAAAACCAATGCAAAAATGTTCAAAGGACTTGAATAGACATTTCTACAAAGATGATATCCAAATGGCCAACAAGCATATGAAAAGATTAAAATATTACCTCACTAATCATTAGGGAAATGCAAATCAAAACCACAATGAGCTAGCCCCTCACGCCCATCAGAATGGTAGCTATTAAAGGGAAAAAAAACAGAGTAACAAGTGTCCACGTGGACATGGAGAAATTAGAACCCTCGGGGCATTATTGGTAGGAATGCAAAATGGTACCAGGTAACGGAAAACAATATGGTGGTTCCTCAAAAAAATCAAAACGAGAATTACCATATGACCCAACAACTCCACCTTCGGGTATATATTCAAAAGAAGTGAAAGCAGAGACTTGCACAGATATTTGTACGCCCCGTACTCATGGGAACATTATTCACAATAGCCAAAACGTGGCAGCAACTCAAATGTCCTTCAACAGATAAATGGTTAAGCAAAAGGTAGTATCTACTTACAATGGAATATCACTTAGGCTGAAAAAGGAGTTTCTGACACACCCTGCTTGACATGGCTTAACCTTGAGGGCATTGTGCTAAATAAACAAGCCAATCACAGAAAGTCAGATACTCCATGCTCCACTCACATGAGGTGCCCAGAACGTGACTTTATGGAGACAGAATGATGGTTCAGAGAGGTAGAATGGTAGTTGCCAGAGGCTGGGGGGAGGGAGAAGTGGGGATTTATTGTTTCATGGGTATAGAGTTCCAGTCTTGCAAGCAAGAAAAACAAACAAGTTCTAGGAATTGGCTGCACAACGGTGTGACTGTACTAAACTCAACTGTACGTTTCAAATGGTGAAGATGGTTAATTTTGCGTATTTTACCACAATTTTAAAGCAATGTGTACCAAAAAAATAGGAATGAGGTAGTAATATAGGCTAGAACGCGGATGAACGTTGTAAACACGTAAGTAAAAGAGGCAATCACAAAGGCTACATATCGTATGATTCTGTTTCTCGGAAATGTCCACTAGAGGGGGAAGGGGAGATGACTGCTAATGGTTCTAGGACTCTTTGGTGTAATGAAAACATTCTGGAATTACATCGTGGTGATGGTTGTACAACTTTGTGAATATGCTAAAGACCATGGAATTTTATGGTATGTGAGTTATATCCCAATTAAAAAAAAAAAAAAACCCAAGTGACTGCTAGAAGCAGAAAATACACCAGCCCCCTGCTATAGAATATCATAAAAGGGTATAAAATGCTATCATTGGCATGTAGACAGAAGCCAGAAGAGAATAAATAGAAATGACCAGAAGGCACCACAAAGCGGTCCGGGAGGAAAGCATGATTTTGGAAATCCGACTGACTGAAGAGCAGATTAACTTATTAACTGATATATTTGAGAAGGAATAAATAAACCAGACTGAAGCAGAAGGAATTGTGGGAGAGAGGCTGAAAAAAAACAAACAAACAAACAAACGAAAAACCCCAAAAGTGTGGCCAGGCTATGAAGGACCCTGACTACCAGGCTATGGAATTTGGACTTGTATCTCCTGTAACTGCTATCTTAAGTCACTATTTTCAAAAACATTAATTTCATGGCAATATAACAGACTGAGTTCTACAGAAATGAAAAAAAAAAAAAGGAAAATTCTGTAAGTTTTGAGACAGTGGGTGGTCTAAGCATTGGAAGGCAAGGACACGGTGTGAAAGTATTAATAAGTAGATGAACGAGATATTAAAAAATAAACTGGGAAAATTCATCCCGTGTTTAAATATAAGGGATTAAAAAAAGAGGAAAAAGTTAAACAGAACTCAGGTTTCCAGGAAAACATTGCTACCTACTGGGATAAAGTTGGAGTGCAGAAGTGAGTGGTTTTGGGAGGCTGGGCAGGGGGGTTAATAAAATCTGGTCAAACACCGGTGGAAATCCTTCAACTTTTACTGGTATATTTATTTCTGACAGAGATTTCATTTTTGCCAACTCTGAAGTAAGACTGAAAAACAGCCCAGCAAAAGACACATTGGTTACCTAAGACAGTTACAAAGACAAAAAAGAATAGTGGCAAACAGCAGCTTGCAGCTTAGATATTCTCTAGCTAAATGTCCCAAGTGGCAGATAATAGAGAGTTAAGGCAGAAGTTTTTCTTCCCTATAGACTCCTGGATAAAAAGCAGGAGATCATGAAGTTGGGTGTTTCAAGCACAAATACAAACTAGACCGCTGAACAGTGTTCCCAACTGGGAATTACTGGCTTAAAGGATTTAAACTAAATCAATCAACGTTGGTCCTTGAAGCAAGATGACAAGTAAATATTTAAAATTTGTTGTACAAGCTTAAAGAGCCATTTCTCAGTATTACTGCTAAAGCTAATGAATCGTCAAAACGACAGATCACCTAATAATCCAGGGCAAAAAAATAATTTGCCAGAGGAAGAGAAAGCAGGGGCAATTTCATTCAGTCGACCAAACTACAGAAATAACAGGTTAATAAAAATATCCAAGGGCTGTGAAAAGTCACACATCTATTTATAAGACTGCAATAAGCTTAGCAAAATATGTAAAACTCTTTAGATGCTGCACATTTTATCACCGAGTTTTAGAAAAGCTACGAAGGCACCGAGAAAACACCAGGATACACACATTGTCTTAAACATACAAACGACAAAGAAACTCCCCTTCAGTTACAAGGACTCACCTTTATTGTCAAGGAATACATAACCATCAAAGCGATCCCTGAATAAAATAATGTCCTCTTGGTTTTTAAAGTTGATATATGCTCTGGCATACATATGAGGATACAGACTGCAGAGAGGAAAGTAATTATGTAAATGTACTTGCAGGTGTCTGACTGAATTACAAGTATGCATATATTAAAAGGACAGGCTCCGAAATCAAATGGAAACAGACAGGATCAGAAATCCAATGGAAACAGTAGGATAAAAAAGAATGGAAGAAACATTTCCGTTTACCCCCGCCCTCTTTTTTTTTATTCGTTTTTACCTAGTATCATTAGAAAAAAACTCAAAATAGTCATGTTCTGGCATAGGCTGAAGATGTTCCTGAAGCTGCTCCTTGGTCAAAGTGGGAGGTAATCTCCGAATGACCACCTTAAGAAATGAACAAGGAAAATAACATTAGTGCAAATCCATTTCCTGCCATACCTGAAAGAATCACCGTCCCTGAAAACAGATGCTTTTTAAAGGAGAGCTCGCATATTACAGACCCAGTGGAAAATTATTCTAACGCTCAGAATTAGCTGAACCTAATCGTCTCGCCTTTTTTACAAACTCTTAGAAATGAGAACTGCAGGAAGCAAGGAAAAGCTCAGATTCTGTTAAACGGAACCCAACCGTTTACCGGATTTTTTGCCTCGTTTTCGATCACCCAGTTTTCAACAGATGTAGTAACAAGAAATTGGTAGGCCAACCCTGCCTGGTCTTTTGTGGGTACCAGGGACGTTTGACTTATGATCTCCCTACCGCGGCCAACACATCCGATTCCGAAAACCAAATCCTTCCTCGTTCAGCATAGAGAATTCAAAACTCTAAGGAATACCAAAAGTTCCCATATTGCTCCCAAAATAGGGTGAACCCGACCTGGCCCCCCCCCACCATGAATCCCCCCACTCCCGCTCAACTCGCCTCCATTACTACTCTGATCACAAACTACTCCCACCCCTGATGGCCCCTTCGCTATTTAATAATCCACTCCCCCACCCCATTAACCTTCTAATTCCTCATTCTCTTTAGTATCGATCCCTCTTGCACTCTGTTCTCCCAGCTCGGACCTCAACCTTCTCATCTTAAGAATCCCTCCCTTTTCCCGCACTCGCACCCCGGGGCTTCGCCGAGAGGGGCTTCCTCCGTCTCGGGCGAGTGGATTAAGACAGGATGACGCGATTTTCACGCAGGTAAAGAAACAGAGGGGCAGACTGGGAGAGGAAAGAGGGCAGCCCCCGCTCCCAACCATCCTCGCGGGTGGCGGACCCGTCCCGCCCTCTCCCGGGCCAACGGCCGGCCAAGCACCTTGCTCAGCGCCTCCTTCTTCTCCTTATTTCGATCCTGCTTATCTTCCCCTTTGGTGCCGTCCCCCGAAGCTCCACCGCTGCTGCCCGTGGCCCCCGGGGGAGTCAACAGGGTTACTCGCTTCTCTTTAGGCCTATGATCCTTCTCCTCCTTCATGGCCACGGCTTCGCTCCTGAGAACCGCAGCTCGGCCTCAACGCCGCTACGCCGGCTACCTACGAAGCCCGGCCCACTCCTGCTTAGCTCCGCCCCCAACAAACGCCCCTAGTGATAAGCCAGGCCCCGCGTTCCATTGGGCCCGGCCAGGATCTCGCGAGACTTCAGGGCGCCAGTCTTCCTTTGATGGAAAGGTCTTAGCACCTGGTCTTAACTTCCCGCCGGCCTAATATCCGCCCAGCCCAATCCCCTGGTGGCCCAGACTCCCTCGGGGCCGCTCTTCGCACGTCATTAGCAACTCCGCCATCTTGGCTAGAATGACTCTTTCAAGGACTACAAATCCCGGCATACAAAGCAGCTAGCCGCTCCTGGCCGGGCGTCTGGAGCCACGAATGGGTCAGTATCCCTATTTGTAAGTAAATGGAATCTCGACTCTTGAAAGTTTAGTGTTTTTCAGATCAAAAGATAGGTTCCACAGGCTTCGTTTTCAAGTAACCCAATGTCATCCAAAGCTTACTTCACCGGGGGAGCGACTTGTGTTTTTTTTCCTTAGACCTGTATTTTCTATTATTCATTCTAAAGTGTACCTTCGGCAACTTTGGAATTTCTTTTCCTTACACTGATTAGGATTCACAGATACTTAATGAACACTCGCCATTCACTGATATTTAAAGGACTAATATGACCAAAATGTATGAGATTTGTTTTCCTTATCCTTTTTTAAGTAAGCGAATTCTCTCATGGTACTCATGCCTCATGGGAGGACAAAATAAATAAAGCCCAACTTGGCTTTACACGGGATTACCCTTTCTCCTACTTTGAAAAAGGTCAATTATTCGCTTTTTAGAATAGCCCCAAACTGGAGACAATCCAAATCTCTGTCAGCTGGCGAACGAGCCAACAAAATGTGGCACAGCCCCACAATGAAATAATACTCACCAGTAACAATGAACTGATAACGTCTGTCGACATGAGTGAATCTCAGAATGATTATGCTGAATGAAAAGCCCCAGACACAAAGAGAGTACCTGCTGTACAATCTCATTCACATGAAATTTCAGAAAAGGTAAAACTATAGTGAGAGACGGCAGATCAATGATTGCCAGGGGATAGGGGTAGGGAGAAGGGATTGACTTCAGAGAGACTCCAGAAGTGATGAAATTTTTGGAGTGATGAAAATGTTCCTTCTCACGATTGTGGTGATGGCTACGTGACTGCACGCGTTTGCGTAAACTTGTCTGATTGTATGCTTAAAATCGGCGAATATTATTTTCAGCAAGTTAAACTTCATCACAGTTCAGCCCCCTCCAAGTTAAAAAAAAAAATGCAAAATTTGAAGAGTATTTCCCTAAACGATAGAGCATTTGTATTTCATGAAGTCAAAGATACCATTGAATCTAAGACCACTATTATTGTACATATACCAAGAAAGAAAAAAAATGCTGCCAATTAAACCGTGACGCACCATCAGTTTTAAGATTCATCCTGATTTCAGAGGTGTTAAAATGTGAAAAAAAAATGTCAGAATCAATTGAATGTATTATTTCTATGTTATGTGCAATTAAGGAAAAAGGGGGAGAAATGGGAGAGAAGGGAAAACGATACACGAACACCTGCAGGGGCCAGGAACCAAGTTAAGGATGCAACAGAAGCCCAAGGCAGAGAGCCGGGTCAGGGCCAAGGTCCTGTCTTGGCCAACATCTAAAATATAGTACCCAGACTCTGTCCTTAAAATTTTCTCACCTCTATTGCCAAGCCTGTGCCTAATTCCTTTTGACAAGACTGTTGCCCTGTATTTGAGATCCGTGAGTCACCCCTGTCTCCAGCACCTGCCTGTTCTTACAAGCCCGGCTTAAGTATCTGCCTCTGACCTACGGCTCAGCTATGCGTTTGCATCTTGGTGTCTGCTTCTGTTCTGGAGCGCTCGCTACCTTCAAACCACCGGCTAGATGTCAGCTGTCAGAGTTGGGTGTTGCAGGGCTCAGTCCTGAGACCTCTATCTATCTATACTTGCTCCTTTGTTACTCTCATCCATTCTTTAGGCTTTTCCCTCTTTACTGACAGCTCCACAATTTTTATCTGCAGCCCATACCTCTCCCCTGAATTCCAGGCTCCTATCCAGCTGCCTGTTTGGTATCTTTTACATAAATGTTTAACACGCTCAGATTCCCTGAACGCATCCAAAACTGAACATGTGAGCTTTCCCCACACCAGCTATATTAGTTTCCTGTTTTTAATTATTGTTTCTTTCTTGTTGAGAGAAAGAGACAGAGCGTGAGTGGGGGAGGAGCAGAGAGAGGGGGAGACACAGAATCCGAAGGAGGCTCCAGGCTCTGAGCTGTCAGCACAGAACCTGATGTGGGGCTTGAACTCAGAGACTGGGAGATCATGACCTGAGCCGAAGTTGGACGCTCAACCGACTGAGCCACCCAGGTGCCTCTGTATTGGTTTCCTGTTGATACTATAACAAATGAGGACAAATTTAGTGGGTTAAAATAACACACATTTATTATCTTACAGTTCCGTAGATTAAAAGTCCAACACAGATATCAGGGCATCTGAGTGTGTCTCAGTCAGTTAAGTGTTCGACTCTTGATTTTGGTTCAGGTCATGATCTCACAGTTCGTGAGTTTGAGCCCCGCTTCTGGCATTGTGCTGACAGCATAGGGCCTGCTTGGGATTTCTCTCCCTCTCTCTTTGCCCCTCCCTTACTTGCATGTGTGTTCTCTCTCTCTCTCTCTCTCTCAAAACAAATAAACAAAAAAAAAATGTCTAACACGGATCTCACTGGACTGAAGTTGAGGTACAGGCAGGACTGAGTTCTTTGCTGGAGGCTCTAGGAGAGAATCTAGTTTTTTTGGTCATTTTCAGATTTTTAAATTTATTTATTTATTTCAAGAGAGAGAGAGAGAGAGAAGCAAGTGGGGGAGAGGCAGAGAGAGAGAGAATCCCAAGCAGGCTCCGCACTCTGACACAGGGCTCAATCTCACAAACCATGAGGTCATGACCTGAGCCAAGATCAAGAGTCAGATGCTAAATCGACTGAGCCACCCAGGCGTCCCATTTTCAGCATGTCGAAGCTGCTAGGGCCTCATGGCCCCTTCCTCCATCTTCAAAGCCAGCAACGCAGGATCTGTCTCTGACTCTGCTTCATCTGCCTCTTTTTCACTCTCTCTTCTACCTCCCCCTTACACTTTTTTGTTTCTTTGTCTTTCCCCCTTCTGCTTTTAAGACCCCTGTGATTATATTGGCCTGAATAATCCAAAATACCCTTCCTATGTTAATGTCAGGTAATTAGCCGCGTTAATTCCCTTTGCCATAGAATATATGTTAAAAAAGAAAATTCAGCCAAATAAATTTGGAGATCTAATTGGCTTTATTAAAGGATTCATGGATTGGGTAGCAACCCATGTAGCAAACAGACGCTCAGAAGAGCTGTACAGAATGGAAGGTTTTTATAGCTAGAAAGGTAGGGCAAGGGAGTTATTAGCAAAAGGAGAGAAAGGATTGTTTGAGGCCGGGACAGCTTTCTGGGGGGAAGGGAAAGGTAGGGTGTTTATCACGCAGGTTACCTCATTAGTGTGATCAGGAAATTGCAGATGGAGTCTTAAAAGATCACATTCTTGGGGTAGGTTGAAACCATAATTAAATCTTGGTTTGCTGTTATGGGGGGCAGGTGACTCCATTTCGGATTGTTATTTTTTTTTTTTAAACAGTTAGCATGGTCACAGGTTCTGGGGATCAGGGTGTAGGCAACTTTAGGGGGGCATTGTATTGTCTAGCAGACACTGTAAAGTTTCTTTTTAATTAAGTTTTCTTAAAAATATTTTATTTGATTTTTTAAAGTAGGCTTCACTCCCAACGTTGAGCTTGAACTCACGACCCCAAGATCAAGAGTCACATGCTCCACCAACTGAGCCAGCTAGGCACCCCTTAATTAAACTTTTAATTAAGGTACGATACATATACAGGGCACCTGGGTGGCTCAATCGGTTAAGCGTCTGACTTTGGCTCAAGTTATAATCTCACGGTTCATGAGTTTGAGCCCTATGCTGGGGGAGCTTGAACTCCGCTTCAGGTGAGCCCCACTTCTCTCTCTCTCCCCCTCTCTCTTTCTCTGCCCCTCGTGTGATTCTCTCTCTCTCCCTCTCTCTCTGCTGCTCACTCGCTTACGCCCTCTGTCTCTCTCAAAAAAAAACAATAATAAAAAGGTATGATACATATGCAGATAAGTGCACAAATAATACGTGTCCAACTTGGTGAATTTTCAGAGTGAACACACTCACGTAAGCAGCGCCGAGAGCAAGAAACAACACTGCCAGTGGCCTAGACACTCCCTCTGCTTCCCTTCCGGGTCGTTTCCTCCACCAAGAATGCTACCATCCCGGCTTTTAACAACATTGGTTACTTTCGCCGGTTTAGAAGTTTCTGGAAACTGAACCACATGGTGTGTATTCTTTATGTCTGGCTTCTTCCCCTTAACATCCATGAATGTTGGAAATGAGATTCGTTTATATCGTCATGTGTAGCTTTGATTGTTCATTCTCATTGCTGTATACCATTCCTTTGTGTGAATCTACAATTCGTCCATTCTGCTCTTTGGGGTTCTGCCCTGAATATTCCAGTACATATCATTTGGTGATCATATGTACCCATTTATATTGGTTACGTATCTAGCATTGGAATTGCTGGATTGTAGAGTAAGTATATGTTCTACTTTAATAAAGGAAAAGTTTTCTTCTGTCGGGGAGGAAAAATTTTACTTGATCTTTTAAGATTCTAATAGCTGGCCTAAGAATTAAATTGGCATAAGACAGATTAAGAGGAGAAAAAAAGCCAGAGTTTAATTGCAAGTGCACAGAGGCCCAGTGATAAAATTGAGACCCAAAGAAATGACCAAGGCAGGCAGTTTTTATACTTTTTAGAGAAAGAGATAATACACCTGCGAGGAATTGACAGGACAAAGAAAACTCATGTTTAGGAACTTCAATTAGTAAGGAATTGTAAATTTTATTTTATTTTTGTATTTTAGAGAGAGCAAAAGAGAGAGCGTGAGTTGGGGGGAGAGGGGCAGAGGGAAAGAGAGAGAGAATCCTAAGCAGGCCAGATGCTCAGCACAGAGCCAGACTCGAGGCTGAATCCCAGAAGCTCTGGGATCATGACCTGAGCCAAAATCAACAGTCAGACACTCAACCAACTGAGCCACCCAGACACCCCTCAGTTAGTAAGGAATTCTAGGCAGAATTTGGGCTGGGGTAATAAATTAGTGAAAGTGTAAGGTTTGTTTATACAACCTTCTTGGCTCTATATTCTCTCTCTCGAGATAAGGATGTCTCTTCCTGGTACCAGGAAGAAGGTAACTTTCTCAGGAGATCTATTTCTAGTTTTCTGGAAACAAAGTTGGAGGGGGAGTCAGAGTATTCTTGCACTGGCGGTTTATTAAATAACTTTTAAAATTAACATTTTAATTTAATTTTATTTTTTAATAGCGTGAAAGCAGGGGAGGGACAGAGGGAGAAGGAGAGAGAGAATCTCAAGCAGGCTCCATGGCCAGCGCAGAACCCGACTCGCAGCTCGATCTCACGACCGTGAGCGCACGACCTGAGCTGAAATCAAGAGTCAGACTCCCAACCAACGGAGGCACCCCTTTAACTTTTAATTCAAAATAATTAATATGCCAAGTGGCACACTTTGAGGAGGCCTGTCCTTGGCCACTATGCTACAGTTTTACAAAGTTATTTGGCTTTTTTCCCATACATTTTATTTTATTTTATTATTATTATTTTTTTAATTTTTAACGTTTTTATTTTATTTTTGAGAGACATAGAGACAGAGCGTGAGCAGGAGAAGGGCAGAGAGAGAGGGAGACACAGAATCCGAAGCAGGCTCCAGGCTCCGAGCCGTCAGCACAGAGCCCGACGCGGGGCTCGAACTCACAGACCGTGAGATCATGACCTGAGCTGAAGTCGGCCGCCCAACCGACTGAGCCACCCAGGCGCCCCTTCCCATACATTTTAAACTCAAACTGAAAGATTATAAGATTATTTGCCTAATTCCCCAAACCCTTCTTCTTTTCTACTCAGTTTCAGAGGGAAAGGAGAGAATTATTTACCGAATTTTTACTGAAGATGAGCATTCAAGTTCTCTCATAGCTACCGCCTCCTGCAAACACACACACGTGTGGGCACGTAAGTAGAGTTAGAAAGTGTTTGAGAGGAGAAAGGTAGAACACAACTGTTCGTACCGTCCACTCCCAATTAAAAGGGACAAATGCACAAGGAGCATTGAACACACAGGAAACACTTTTCTCGGCCTAAAATTTCTGTTCATTTATGTGCTTTGTTATAGATGGCTTTTCCAATTTTACTAAGAAAATAAACTGGAGAATACTTAAGACCCTATGAGCTAACTAAGAAACCTCGTTGCCTGACTAATCCTTTTGAAGACAAGTTTCTTTATCAGAAGCTACAGGGGACCTATTTTTATGCCTTCCTGACATTCAGTATAAGGAGAAAAGGACTCTCGTCATAATATTTTACTAAGGAATCTGTCTTTACACATCCTGTGTTAAAGTATGTATTAGCTCTACGAAGCTTGTGAAACATGTTTTGGAGGATTTCATGACGTCACAAACATGTCCGTTGTAGCCAGCTTGCAAATTCTACCTGTTATTAATTACTCGAGTCATGGTAGACTGGAGTCTAAAAAATAGTTGTGCTTCTAACAGGATTTATTCACAATGCTGAAGTCTTGCATATACTTCCCCTTATCCCATTTAGTTACATTGCTTTTTGTTAAATCATAATTCGGTGTTAACATTACTGTGATGATTGAGTGTTGTTCATAGCTGAGACATACCGTACCATAGACCCTCGAGAAACACGGGTTTGAACAGTGCAGGTCCACTTATGCGTGGCTTTTTTTCAATAAATATACATATAGTACTGTACGTGTATTTTCCTTATATTTTCTTAGTAACATTTTCTTTTCTCTAGTTTTCCTGTGAGAACACAGTGTGTAATACATGTAACATGAAATATGTGTTACTCGACTTTCTATTATCGATAAGCCTTCCAGTCAACGGTAGGTTGCTAGTAGTTAGGTTTTGGGTGAGTCCAAACCTTGGATTTTTGACCGTGCAGGGGAGTTGGCACCCTTGACCCCTGGCATTGTTCAAGGGCCAGCTGTATACTGTTATTATGCCTCCTTTTGAATATGAGATTTTGTTTTATCTGGAATTAATAATTACTTTGGTTGGTTTGCTTGCTTGCTTGCTTGATTTGGTTTCTTGTGCTCTTAGTAATTATTCGAGCAGACCCCTCCAGAGATGTAAAACCCTACTCCATAACATCAAAGGAATCAGGTAACCTTTTAGTTTAGTTTTTATTTAGTTTTTTTATTTGGAGACATATTTCCGCCTGCCATCTACCCTTCTACTCCTCCTGGAATTGATTGATCTTTAGGCTCGTTATATAGATCTCATCCCGGAAATTCACTTGGCCTTTCTTAGATTCCTATTTGGTGGACGCCATTCTGTTTGTGACCGTGTGAGCTGTTTCTCATTTCTGGCGGTTAAATAATGTTCTTATGTACATTCCGATATGCGTTTCTTCATGCAAGTATTTCTGTTGGGTATATTTTTAAGAGTGGACTTGCCAGGTCATGGGTATGTGGAACTTGTGAACTCGGGTGGAAAAATATTACCTCCTTATTGTCACTAACCATTAAGTGAAATTTAGCATTTCCTTCAAGTATGACTGTGGGCAACAAAGCATAGCAATTATCGGCAGTACTCATAGGTTCGACAGACGGAAATCATAGATCTTTTCCCAGCACAGTATAGTTGTTGCACATAATGTGAGATACTGTTTATGCTGATGCCTTTAGTGCCTGAACTTTTCTGGGTTTCCGAGCACAAATTGGCTCGTATGTTGTTGGCTTCCCCCGTGCGAGTACTTAGTTTCACAATTCCTGGATTCAGCTAAGCAAGTGTTGTGCCCTTGTGGGTCCGTATCTTTTATAGTTATCTATTATCATTTTATTTTTTTGATATATTTATTTTTATTTTTTTATAGCTCTTGGTTTGATGGACTGCCTTTTTTTTTAATGTTTTATTTATTTTTGAGAGCAGGAGAGACAAAGCATGAGCAGGGGAGGGGCAGAGAGAGAGGGAGACACAGAATTCGAAGCAGGCTCCAGGCTCTGAGCTGTCAGTACAGAGCCCGACGCGGGGCTTGAACTCATAGACTGTGAGATCATGACCTGAGCCGAAGTCAGACACTTAACCGACTGAGCCACCCAGGCGTCCCTGATATATTTATTTTTAAAGTAATCTCTATGCCCAACGTGGGGCTCGAGCTCATGACCCCGAGATCAAGAGTCACATGCTCCACCAACTGAGCCAGCCAGGTGCCCCATATGATTATCTATTATCATTTTAGTGTGATTTCAGGATGTCGTGGAAACGAAAACATGTTTATTCTGCCATGTTTCCAAACTGTTCTATATGGCTTTAAGTTTAAATTGAATCCGTAGTTATATCTATTTTTCAATATTACATATGTAGGCCTTTCATAGTTTTAAATAAGTCAGTCTGCATAGAGTTAGGTCTATTATATTAGTTTCTTCCTAAGAACCAGCTTTTGGTTTTGTTGATCATTTCCAATTTCTGCGCGTGTGTTTATTAACTCTTGCTTTTCTCATTATTATTTTTTCCCAGTGTCCTTTTAGGTTTGTCCTCCTTTCTTTAGCTTCATAAATGGAACTCCAGGGGCACCGGGCTGGCTCAGCCAGTGGAACATGTGACTCTTGATCTCAGACTCATGAGTTCAAGCCCCACATTGGGCGTGGAGCCTACGTAAAATAAATAAATAAGTAAATAAATAAATAAAGTAAAAACAGAACATTGGGCGTGGGCTACGTAAAATAAATAAATAAGTAAATAAATAAATAAAGTAAAAACAGAACTCTTTACTTTGGCATATTTTTAAAAAATGCAGTCAACGCTATACATTTTCTTCATGATTCCATTTTAGATGCGTGTCACATGCTCTTACATGTATTTTATTGTCGCTGAGTTTTAACTTTTTCGTGATTTCCATGAAGCTTTTCTCATGAACTTGTTGGCTATTTAGGGTTGTAGTTTTTGTTTTTAGATGTATGTTTTTGTTTCTTTTTGATGGTCTCTTTTAGTATTGATTTAAAGTGTCAACATGCACGTTTAAGTTTTAATCTGTTTGGAGCTAATAAGTAATGACATCATTCTTCCTAACAATACATGGAGTTTTCAGTGCTTGAACTCCAGTCCTTCCCATCACACCATCCACTTTCCTGTGTTATGGTTGTAAGGTATTTGGGTTTTATTCTTTAACCTCTTCTTTATATGTTAACAGTTAGTACATATTTGGATTTCGCAAAGCTTTTGCTCACCATTTCTTTTTTGCTTTTTTTCTCCTTTTGAGTTCAGTTTCCTTCGTGCAAAAACCTTCATTTTAATAGTTATGTCAGTGAGTGTCTGTGAGTAGTAAACACCCACAATCTTTATATGTCTAAAAATGCTATTATTTCTCTCTCATTCCTAAATAAAAATTTAGCTGGATGCATTTCCAGCAAGTTCCTGACCTCCCTCAAATCTTTGCTCCAATGTCACTTGCTCGATGAGGTGACCCTGACAACCCTTTTATAGCTTTCAGCCCATTTCCGGCCCCAGACCATCTCAATTCCTTTTCTGGTGTGTTGTTTTTGTTGTTGCTTGTTTTTTAGTAATCTCTATGCCCAACGTGGGACTCGAACTCACAACCCAAAGATCAGGAGTCACATGCTTTTTTGACTGAGCCAGCCAGCCACCTCCCTCACCCTGTTTTCACCTACTATATAATTCACCTATTTATTTATTGCTTATTTCCTGTCTCCACTAAAATGTCAATTCCATGAGGACATGGATTTGTCTATTTCATTTGCTATGTATCCCAATCATTAAAAAAAAAAGCCAGGCACAGAGAAGGGGTTGAGTTAAAAAAATAAATAAATTCAATGCACTTGCTGAGTTTGTTGAATGAATATAGAATTCTTTTCTTTTAAAGATTTTTTAAAGTTTATTTATCTTTGAGAGAGAAAAAGAGAGAGAATCCCCAGCAGGCCCCGCACACAGAGCCTGACACAGGGCTCAAACCCATGAACCACAAGATTAAGACCTGACCTGAAATCAAGAGTTGGATGCTTAACTGACTGAACCACACAGGGGCCCCTGATTATAGAATTCTCTCTCTCTTTTTTTAAAAAAATTTTTAATGTTTATTTTTTGAGAGTGAGAGAGACAGAGTGCGAGTGGGGGATGGACAGAGAGAGAGAAGGAGACACAGTATCCGAAGCAGACTCCAGGCTCCGAGCCGTCAGCACAGAGCCCAATGCAGGGCTTGAACTCACCATCTGCTAGATCATGACCTAGGCCAAAGTTGGTTGCTTAACTGGGTGAACCACCCAGGTGCCCTAATTATAGAAATCTTGCTTGACTTTTTTCTTCAGCACTTTGAATGTATTATTCTATCATTTAGTTATCTTATTATGTGACATCTTTTTAAAAAAATGTTTATTTTGAGAGAGAGAGAGAGAAAGAGCATAAACAGGGGAGGGGCAGGGAGAGAGGGAAAGAGAGAATCCCAAATGGTCTCCCCACTGTCAGCGTAGAGCCTGACATGGGGCTGGGTCTCAGGAACCAGGAAATCCTGACCTGAGCTGAAATCAAGAGTGGGACTATTAATGGACTGAGCCACCCAGGCACCCCTGATAACTTTTTTTTTCTTGAAAAGTCTATAGTTACTCTTTTATTGTTGTTTAATAAGGTAATCTCTCTCTTATTTTTTTAAGATTTTCTCCTTGGTTTTGTGCTCTGCAGTTTTACTACAATTTGTCTAGGTGTGGCTCTGTTTGTATTTGTCTTGCTAAGTACTTGAGGTTGCTTCTTTAGCTTGAAGACTTATTTCTAAAAATCTTAGTCATTATCTCTTCAGATATTGTCTGTCTTCTATCCTCTCCTTGAATCCCTATTAGATATGTGTTGGGATGTCTCATTCTCTTTACCATGCAACCAGGTTTTCTCTTACCTTTTCTCTTTCATTGTTTTACTGTGTCAGATTCCAGTGATTTCTTCAGATCTGTCCTCCAATTCACTGGTTCTTTCCTTGGCTGTATCTGTAAGGTTACGAGTCGCTGGTGGATAAAAGTAAGACGCCAAGGCAAAGTGAAGTCTGAGAATACACTTTATTGCAAGCACCCTCGGGCGAGTTTCCGCCACTTGCAAGAGAGGAGTCGGGGAAGTTGCGCCCGAGATTGGGGTTAGGGGTTTTTAATGGGTTTGGGAGGAGATTTCGAAACTGGTGACGAGTTAAAGTCCTATTGGTCTATTGGAATGACGTTCCCGCCTCCCAGTGCTGTGGTGGAAACTTCGGCCATCTTGGGTCCCTCCTTCAGGGTTGTGGCGGGAATGTTGGCCATCTTGGGTCAGTTTCCAGTGTATGGAGCCTTCCCTCTGCCCTAGCCCAACAGTATCTAGTCTACTGTTCATTTTGTCGATTAATTTTCGAATTTTTTCAAAACTTAATGATATCATGTTAAAACCTCTATTTGGGTTTTTTTTCTAAATCCATCTGTCTTAATGCTTTAAGTTTTTTGTTTTATAACTCCTGTTCCTTCCTTTTCCCCAAAGTTTTTTTGGATCGTTCTCATATCCCTAGCTCCTTAAGTATAAATTATCTCATTTGTTGCCTCTTCTGAGGCCTCCCTTAAGGCAGTTAATTTCCTGATGTGGTCTGTAATCTTGGCTGTGAGCCCATCCTCAGGGCACTTACTCTCTGTAGAAGTTCCATGTGCCTGGGTCTGAAAATGTCCTTACAGGGAAATTTTGTGTTTGCCTTTCCTGGGTCCCGTGATTCCCACCATTTCAGATCTGTTTTACTATTATTTTTATTGTTACTATTGTTTGGTTCTCAGATTGTGGGACCCTACACTTTTTGTAGGTGTGAGGAATGTAAACCCTACTCCCAAGCCCCTCTGGGCAGGAGGCATCCTTGGTGATGGGGTTTTGGGGTGATGGTGGTGTTCGGAGCCTATGGGCAAGAAGGGATTCTCGAAGATGTCTTTGGTGCAAAAAGGTGATCTTATAAAAGCACGGGGACAGGACCTGTGGGCAGAAAGAGCTGCCCTGGGGTCAGGAACAGTCACTGCATATATACTGTGGAGTTGGGGGAGGTAAAGTTTCTTAAAGGGATTTTCCTGTGCTAAAGAGGATTTACAGATTACCGAGGCCTGGGTATTGTCAAGCTACGGGGTTGTTTTCCCCTCCAGCAAAGCATTATTAAGATAGTAGGGAGTTCCTGGAAATCAGGCTATTGATGAGATCATTGTAAACCGATGGAGACTATGTGTAACCCTTTGTTTTCTGTCCTTTCCTTTGTCCTTGGGCAGCCTGGAGTGCCTGAGGAATGTCACACTCATCCCCCCTGGGAGGGGGGTGGTTTGCGGGGTATCAGTTTGCCTTCTGCTCCCTTGTCACCTGGGATTACATCCCCGTTACTCTTCTGCAAACTACCTCACACATCCCACGATTCTGTTTTGCTCTTTTGCTTTTGGTCTTCCCAACTTAATTTATTATTATTTTTTAAATCTTTATTTATTTATTTTGAGAGAGAGAGTGCCTGAGTGAGCAGGGGAGCGGCAGAGAGAGAGAGAGAGAGAGAGAGAGAGAGAGAGAATCCTAAGCAGGCTCCGTGCTTAGTGCTACCAGTGAGGAGGGAGCATGGGGCACGCTGAGGGCAAAGTGCTGGCTAACAGCAGCCCCCCCACTCCCAAGTGGGACATGTATGATATTCCTTGGACGTTGCAGGCTACCCCAAAACAGGAAAGGACAAAAACAAATGGTTAAACTGATAAGAGTCTCCACCAGTTTACCAGAAAAAGGCAGGCCCATCACAGCCTAAAGTCCAGGAACTCCCTAGTGTCTTCATGTTAATGCCTTGCTAGAGGGAAAGACAATGTTAGCTTGCCAGTAGCTAGGCCTCCAGTAAGTCTTTAGCATGTAAAAGTCTCTTTGGAAACTCCCTCTCCCCCCACTCCATAAAACCCACAGTGCAGCTCCTCCTGCCCACGGGTCCTGTCCCCGTGCTTTAATAAAATCACCTCTTTGCTCCAAAGATGTCTTTGAGAATTCCTTCTTGGCTGTTGGCTCCAGACCCCACGGACCACGCCATCACCCCAGAACTTCATCACCAGCACAGAGCCGGATGCTGGGCTTGAACCCACAAACAGGTGAGATCATGACCTGAGCAGAAACCACGAGTTGGATGGTTAACCGACTAAGCCACCCAGACGCCCCATCACATTTTCCAGTTTTAAAACTTACTAGAACACAACAGTAGTCAAGACCTTGTGGTTACTGGCATAAGCACAGACATAGATAAATGGAATAGAATTGAGTCGAGAAATAAACCCACATGTCTATGGTCAACTGATTTTTTACAAGAGTGCCAAGAGCACTCAATGATCTTTTCAACAAATGTGTGAGGTCACTGGATAGCCACAGGCAAAAGAATAAAATCAAATCCTTACCTCATGCCATATACAAAAATTAACACAAAATGGATCAAGGACCTAAATATAAGAATTATAAAACTCTTGGAAAAATAGGGGTAAGTCTCTGTGACCTCGGATTTATCAATGTATTTAAAAATTTTTTTTAAATGTTTATTTATTTTTGAGAGAGAGAGACGGAGTATGAGCCGGGGAGGGGCACAGACAGAGAGGGAGACACAGAATCTGAGACAGGCTCCAGGCTCTGAGCTGTCAGCACAGAGCCCGATGTGGGGCTCGAACTTGGAACAGTGAGATCATGACCTGAGCCGAAAAAGTCAGACGCTCAACCGACTGAGCCACACCGGTGCCCCTCAGTGTATTTTTAGACAGAACACCAAAAGCATGAATAACAAAAGAAAAATGGATAGGGGCACCTGTGTGACTCAGTGGGTACGCCAGGACTTTGGCTTAGGTCATGATCTCACAGTTTGTGAGTTCGAGCCCGCCTCAGGCTCTGTGCTGACAGCCTGGAGCCTGGTTCGGATTCTGTGTCTTCCTCTCTCTGCCCCTCCTCTGCTCCCTGCTCGTGCTCTCTCTCTCTCCTCCCTCTTTCTTTCAAAGAATAAATAAACATTAAAATTTTTTTTAAAAAGAAAAATAGATACAGTGTACTTCATCGAAAGTAAAACCTTTTGTGATCAAAGAATACCAAAAAGAAAGTAAAAAGAAAACCCACAGAAATAGAGAAAATATTTGCATATCATATCTGATAAGGATCTAGTATCCAAAATATGTAAAGAACTCTTAAAAAAAAAAAAACGGTGAATAACCAAAAGACAAATTACAAACCAAATTACAAAATGGGTAAAAGACTTCAATATGCAATTCTTCAGAGATGATATACAAATGGTTAACTTTATTTCTCCTCCAGAGAAATGGAAAACTGTGTCCACACAAAAATGAATGTTCGTGGCATCATTAGTCGTAATAGCCAAAACGTGGGACTAGCCCCCATGTCCATCAACTGATGGATGAATAAACGAAATGTAGTATAGTATGTCCACACAATGGAGTATTATTCAGCCATTTTAAGAACAGTCTTGATACGTGTTACAACATGGCTCGACTTGGAAACATGCTTAGTGAAAACAGGCAGTAACAAAATACCACATATTGTTTGAGTCCATTGATATGAAATGTCCAGAAAAGGGTAATATATAGAAACAGAAAGTATACTGGTTGCCAGTGAGGGGTGGGGCATGAGGGGGAATAGTGGAGTGTGTCTGCTAATGGGTGTGGGTGTCTTCTTGGGGTGTCGAAAATGTTCCTTGGGGCGCCTGGGTGGCTCAGTCGGTTGAGCGTCCGGCTTCGGCTCAGGTCATGATCTCACCGTTCCGAGTTCAAGCCCCATGTCGGGTTCTGTGCTGACAGCTCAGAGCCTGGAGCCTGTTTCCCATTCTGTGTCTCCCTCTCTGTCTGTGCCCCTCCCCCACTCATGCTCTGTCTGTCTCTCTCAAAAAAAAAAAAAAAAGTAAAAAAAAAAAATAAATAAATAAAAAAAAAAAAAGAAAAGAAAATGTTCCTTTAAAAAAAGTTTCTAGCATAATTAATGTACAGTGTGATATTAGTTTCAGGTGTACAATATAGTGATTTAGCAACTCCGTATGTTACAAAAACGTTCTTGAATTAGTGGTGATGGTTGCACAACCTTGTGAATATACTAAAAGCCACGGGGCTATATACCTTTACGTGGTGACTATGAATATATTCATACTGAGATATGAACTATATCTCCCTAAAGCTGTTACAAAAAAAGAGTAAATGGGAGATGAGAGAGGAAGGACAGTAAGTGTGCATTATTCTTGGTTTGGTCAGAGGGAAGGAGAGAGAAATAGCTAACAAGGAAGGTGGGGTCAACGGAAGACAGCAAAGGACTGATTACCATACACGTCCCCACAGAGGTTACCTCTGTGTAACCTCTACGGGTGGGGGGGGGTGTGATCTGGAGAGGGTGCAGAGGCTCCTTGAGTGTTGTCAGTTTTGTATTTCTTGACCAGGGTCATGGTTATGCAGGTGTTCCTATATAATTACTTGGTCCGAAAAGTTGTGTTTTATGTGCTTTTCTGTATGTGCATCTTTTTGTTGTTTTTTAAGTTTATTTATTTTGAGGGAGTCTAGGGTGGGGTGGGTGCAGAGAGAGGGAGAGACAGAATCTCAATCAGGCTCCACGCTGCCAGTGCAGAGCCGAACGCGGGGTTCGATCTCATAAACCGTGAGATCATGACCTGAGGCGAGATCAAGAGTCGGACGCTTAACCCACTGAGTGCCCCTTATTTATTTTTTTTCAAAGTAATCTCTATACTCAGCATGGGGCTCGAACTCAATCCAAGATCGAGAGGCGCACGCTCCACTGACTGAGCCAGCCAGTGTCCCGACTGTGCACTTTTGTTACGGCTCTACCTCTATTGCTTAAATCAGTGCCTCGCACATAGTGGGTGCTCAAAAACTACTTATTAAACGCATGTCCGCGGCCTCCAGTCTAGTCCAGTCTACCGTCGTATCACCCGGACCAGCGCTCCAGCCTCCTAAGTTATCTCCCTGTCTCCTGTTTGGTTCCTTCAATCCATTCTCCACACTGCAGAACTCTCTCTTTTTTTTTTTTTTTTTCAGAATTCTCTTTTTAAAATTCAAATCGGGGGGTGCCTGGGTGGCTCAGTTGGTTAAGTCTTCGGCTCAGGTAATGATCTCATAGTTCGGTTAGTGAGTTCGAGCCCCACATCGGGCTCTCTGCTGTCAGCACAGGGCCCGCTTGGGATCCTCTGTCACCCTTTCTCTCTGTCATCCCCCACTTCTGCTCTCTCTCTCTCTCAAAAATAAACATTAAAAAAAAATTCTCTCTCCCTCTGCCCCGCTCAGACTCGTGCTCTCTCTCTCTCAAAAAAATTCAAATCTGATGATCTCCCTTTCTTTTTTTATGCTCATTTTGAGAGAGCATGTGCATATGCACACGAGTGGGGGGCGGGCAGAGGGAGGGAGAGAGAGAATCCCAAGCAGGTTCTATGCTCAGCTGGGAGCCAGACACGGGGCTGGATCCCACGACCATGAGATAGATCATGACCTGAGCCAGAATCAAGAGTCAGACGCTCAACTGACTGAGCCACCCAGGTGCCCCATCACTTTCTTTCTTAAAACCCTTTAATGGTGCCCCTTCGCCGTTCAGATAAAGTTCAAAGTCCCTAACGTGTCTTGCAAGGCGTCTGCTCTTTGGCCCCTGACTACCTGCTTCCTGCAGCCGTGCTGAACTGCTTCGTATTCCTAGCCCAAGCCGGTGGCTCACTTCACATCCTTAGTGTGTACTTCTCCCTCTGCCTGGGGTACTCTTTCTCCAGCTGTCCTTTTCGGTCTCAGTTTGAGGGTCATTTCCTAGGACAGCGTCCTCTGAGCTCTCAGACTAGGCTAGCTTCTTCAGAGCAATCTTAATTCTGCTCACATGCTTGCTTCCCCCCTACCCCCAACATACTTTAAAAAACTCTTTGTGGGGTGCCTGGGTGGCTCGGTCGGTTGAGCGTCTGACTTCAGCTCAGGTCATGATCTCACAGTTTGTGGGTTTGAGCCCCACATCGGGCTCTGCACTGATAGCGTGGAGCCTGCTTGGGATTCTCTCTCTCCCTCTCTTGCTCTGCCCCTCCCCTGCTAGCGCGCACTCTCTCTCTCTACCTCGAGAATAAATAAAAATTTAAAAAACATAAAAATATTTGTAAGAACAAATGTTTAACTCCCACCTATGAAATGAAGTTGCACCATTGAATTAAAAGCGATAAAAAATGGTTCTGACTTTTAAAAATGTAATCATAAACTGGTACATATGAAAGATATTTTATGTCAGGTTGGTGGGATGGAGCCCCGCGTTGCCTCAGGCTCTGCGCTGACAGCAGTGAGCCTGCTTGGATTCTGTGTCTCTGCCCATCGTCCACTCGCATGCTGTCTTCCTCCTCAAAATAAGTAAATAAACATTAAAAAAAAAAAGACTAACTTCTTGATCTGTGCCCTTAATCTCATCCCTGGTCAGTTCTAGAGCTTAGGCCTCAGCAGCATTCTTTCTCTTTCATCCTTTTTAAAAAAAATTTTTAATCTTTATTTTTTATTATTTTTTTAATTTTCTTAGCATCTTTATTTACTTTTGAGAGACATAGAGACAGAGAGTGAGCAAGGGAAGAGCAGAGAGAGAGGGAGATACAGAATCTGAAGCAGGCTCCAGGCTCTGAGCCGTCAGCACAGAGCCCGACGCGGGGCTCGAACTCACAGACCGTGGGATCATGACCTGAGCTGAAGTCGGCTGCTTAACCGACTGAGCCACCCAGGCGCCCCCAATCTTTATTTATTTTTGAGAGAGAGAGAGACAGAGCATGAGCATGGGAGGGACAGAGAGAGGGAGACACAGAATCTGAAGCAGGCTCCAGGCTCTGAGCTGTCAGTGCAGAGCCCAACATGGGGCTCGAACTCACAAACTGCGAGATCACGACTTGAGCCCAAGTCGGATGCTTAACCGATTGAGCCATCCAGGCACCCCATCCTTCTCTTTCGTCTTTTTCTCTGGACCCTTTCCATCAGCTTAACTTTCTGAATATCAATTCTTAGGAAGGGTAAAAAAAAAAAAAAAAGAAAGAAAAGAAACATTTTTATAATTCTCTCGCTCCTCATCACCATGTATCTTTCATGACACTTTTCAAAACACTCTCTTCCTTCTCCTTCCACGGCAGTGTTCGCTTCTATTTCTCCATCTGTGTCTCCAGTGTCCTATTTCCTGTTTGGCTGCTTCTTTGTCTCAACCCTTGAGTGCTGTTTCCTCTGGCGATCCTTTCTTAAACCCTTTCCCCATAGGCTACTCCTGTATCCCCACTGTACTTTACCCATCATCTTACAGAATGTATCACTTTGTAGCCAGTAAATCGAGGATTCTGGACTCCTCGGAGGCTGACTGGGTTGATCCTGAGAGATGAACCTCGTGCACTTTTTTCCCTTGTGCTCATCACACCTGCCACTGTTTGATGTCCAGCTCCATGAAGACAGGGGCTGTGTCTATCTTGTTTGCTAATATCCCCTGTGCCAAGCACAGTGCCTGACACACAGTAGCCTCTCAAAGAATATATTTAAATGGATGAATGAATGTGAAATAAGAAAACCCTAACCCACTCTAATTCTTGCATCTGTTTCCAGGGATCAGTACAAATACTAATCAGTAACAATTGATTCATCATTTGGCCTAACTGGCCTCCCTGCCTCGTGTCTTCCATCTTCCTGCAATCCATCCAACAGTTTGCACCACAGTACCATTAAAAAACAAAAAGTCTGGTCGCGCCTGGGTGGCTTAGTTGGTTAAGCTTCTGACTTCTGCTCAGGTCATGATCTCGCAGTTCGTGAGTTTGAGCCCCGCACTGGGCTCTGTGCTGACTGACAGCTCAGAGCCTGGAGTCGGCTTCGGATTGTGTCTCCCTCTCTTTGCCCCTCCCCCGCCTGCGTTCTGTCTCTCTCTCTCTCTCAAAAATAAACAAACATGAACAAAAAAAGTCTGATTGTGTTCCCCTCCCCAAACCTCTGCTGTCTCATTACCTGCAGAACGTTGTCAAAGCTCCTCAGCCTGGATTCAAGGCTTTGGCCCCAATATCCCTTTCCAACCATCTCTGGGTTTATTCATTGTTTAGTATGTGCCAAGCACTGGGCTCGTCATTGAAGACTTCACAGACTAGTTGGGAAGAGAGGTACATAGATGACCGTGATCAGCTCTCTTACAGTCTGTGAGTACATGGTTTCAGACAATGGGTTATGAACTGTTAGGTTTCTGCCCTCTGACCTTGTTTTACGAGTTCTGTCTAGAACTGCAGTGTCTAGTATAGTGGCTACCGGCCCCGTTTCGGGTACTCAACTGCCACATGAAGCTAGTGGCTGTCATACTGGACAGCACGGCATAGGCCATTTCAGTCATTCGTGGAAGCAGGGTCACCTGTGGTGGTTTAAAGAGAGCAAGGACCATTTCCCATACACACCCCGTGGTGCTAGCTACCATCTCCCCCACCCCATCCTCCCGCTCACCCCCCCACCCCCGAACACACACCTTGGCCGGGGCGGATTTTGAAGTAGTACAGGCTCCCAAAGGAATGGAAGGTACTTTTGTAAACCATTAAGTGATACAGAAACGTGATACAACGGGTTCAGTTCTTGCTCTCCTCACAGTTTTGATTCGTTTTAGCAAATTCGAGTTCTCTTCTCAAGCTTCTCTCATCCGCAGAATTTATGCCAAAGGGTTCTGAACAGTTACGTTACACGGGGGCAGCATTTATACCAGGCAAAAATCCAGACTGCACCTACCTCAAGGCTTTTTATGAGCCATCCATCCGGGAACCTACTTCACCACCCGCCTTCCCTAGAAAGAAAGGACACGGCGAATTACAACGTCCAAAACAACAATGTATTTATTGTGAGGTAGGAGAATAATAGGAAAACTAAGTGATGGGGTTTGGACTCTCATCGGGGTCTTCTGGGAAATCGGAAGCACCACCCTCTTCCGCAGCTCGGTGCTTCTCCAACTTAGCAATCAATTCTTTCGCAGGATTGAAGACGCCATTGGTCTGCTGGTCACAGACATAGCAGCGAGGGGTGGTGCGGAAATGCTGCAGCGCACAGCTCTCGCAGAAATAATGCCTGCACTTGGTGACAACCGGATTCTGGAAGGTCTGGCGACAGATGAAGCACTTGAATGGCATTTCCTCATCATCGCTTGCCACTTCATAGTTTTCATCCTCATAGACGCCATAGCGACCCTCGTCAAGCTCACGTTCGATCTGCCAGCCGTGCTTGTAATCTGAACGGTCATGGAGGAACTTGCAGCTGTCTCCGAAGCCGCAAAAGCCAGTCTCCTTGTAGTCTTTACAAATGTCGGGCTGGTAATCCCAGCGCACGGTGGCACGGAGATGCTCGGGAGCTCGGATGGGGCCCTTCCTCACCATCCCGGAGGAAGCATTGCCCATAGACGTATCCTTGGGCTTCATGTATTTCTGATAATTATTGATGCCCCGATAGATCTTGTCATCTTCCTTGCCCCTCAGCTCCTCCTGGATCTTCTGGCTGCGCTCAAAGATGGCTTGTGCGTCACGCTCCTTCTCTGTGTCTAGCTCGTAGACAGCGGTCGCCCCCATATCCTCTGGTCCCACGGGTTTGGCCGAGCGGGTGGACTTGTACACCACGCCAAGGCTCTCGGGCTCGGCCTCCTCCTCCTCGCTGCTCAAGTCGCCGTAAGCCTCCTTCTGTTTACCACTGCCACGAGTCTTCTGTATCATCGGATTGTGGGTCGCCCGCTTCTTTTCCGGGCGAACCACTGTGTTGCCCTCGTCGCCGCTGCTGCTGCTGTCTCCGGACTCCTGGTCGCAGACCGGGCGCTTTCTGCGGCCCGCGGCCCCTTTCCGCGCACCGGGCTTTTTGAAGAGGAAGGTGCACACCTGATCCGTCGTCTTTCCCGGCGAATGTTGCTCTGCCATTTTAAAGCCCCCGAGCCCCGGAATGGCTACGGCGTGCTCGGCCGCGCGGGGCCTCTTCACGTCACCGCACGCCGCGCGCTCCGCCACGAGTCGTAGCCAATGGGGCCGTCCGAAGCCGACCGCGGGAATGTTAGTGGTCGAGCGCGCAAGCGCGCGCCAGTCCTGAGCCCCGTCGGCCCCCGTTGTTTCCTCCGGCGGCGAGCGCGGCCCCGCCCCGCTCGCCGCCTGCCGCGGAGCCTACCGGGAAGGGTCCGAGGCCGGGTCACCTTTAGGGGGCCGGGAAAGACGGGTCCGGTCCTGGCAGCCGCGGTGCAATGTGGTTCGAGATTCTGCCCGGGATCGGCGTCATGGCCGTGTGCTTGGCCATCCCCGGCATAGCCACCGCGCGCATCCATAGGTTCTGTAACGGGGGCAAGGTGAGGCGCCTCTCCGGCGCGACGGGCGACTCTGCGGAGGCCATTGGGGTCCGCAGCCGCTCTGAGATGGGGAACACCAGGGTCGCCCCTCCCCTTTCTCCGTGTTGCCTACCAGCGGGGGCTTGCGGAACGAAACCCGACGGAAGCCACATCGTCCTCTAGCGAGAAGCTGCTGGTTGTCGTGGGAGGAGTGGGCAAGAGGGCAGAGTAGGTTCGGGGGCTGGAAAGGTAGATTAGAAGGTAGGTCCGGACTCCTGGGCGTCAGTCTGGTCTTGCCTCCACTCTCTCGGATCTCTGATCTTTCTTGCCGGATTCTTCTTTTTTTAATTTCTCGCAACCACATCCTGGTAGCTTCTCGGTTTTTTACCTCCCTACCCTTAATTAGGTTTTTACCTTGACATTTTTTTATCCCTCATCTCCCCCCTCGCCCCCCCCCCCCCCCGGTCCACTCGGTATTTACCGCAAGATCCTGCTTTTCACATCAGGATTGTAATTTTCCTCTCCTCTTAGTCTTTCGCGTTATCGCTAGAGTACAGGATATCAATGTGTTTGCTGTCTGGTTTTGTGACTTTTCTTCACGTGTGATCTACCGCTGTTGTTTCCTCCCATTAGGGTCCCAAAAGGAAACAAGTAGTCGGGTCTTTAAAAACAGCGGGGGGTAGGGGTGAGGGGAAAGAGGACAGGGACACAAAAAACAGATGCCGGTTAAAATATAAAGGGTAAGAACGCATGGTTCCCATCTTAATTATGAAGTTTAATGATCCCATTTTATTTTGGATCCAGCCTTAATATCAGTTTGGTTGTGGTTTCAGTGATGACTCCTTTTCTAGAATGTCCCTTACAAGTTCTGATAGCCCCCTTTCGGGTCATTCATTTTCATAAACAGTGTGCAGTAATAATTTCTTTTAATTGTAGGAAAAAAGGGTTGCCTATTACCCCTATCAGTGGAGTCTGATGCAAAGAGATAGACGCATCTCTGGAGTTAATCGTTACCATGTGTCAAAGGTAAGATCCGCCTGATGCTGGCCGCCTGGCAGTTGAGAGGGGTTCTGGTAAAGCTCTGCCAAATGTCTTGCGGTGCTAATTTAATTCGCATTTTCTGTCCTGTAGATTGTCTGCCTGTGTCCTTTGCTCGTTCTTTTTATCCACACACACCTACATATGTGTGTTATTTATATGTAACGATTAGTAATCTTTTGTCTGTTACCTATGTGGCAAATCTTTTCCCCAGTCTGACTTCTTCACTCGATGATGTCTTTCGTCGGATAGTTTTTATTATTTCTTTATTTTTTATTACCTTTGTTAATGTTTACTTACTTTTGACAGAGACACAGAGTGTGAGCAGGGGAGGGGCAGAGAGAGAGAGAGAGAGAGAGAGGGAGATACAGAATCCGAAGCAGGCTCCAGGCCCTGAGCTGTCAGCACAGAGCCGATGCGGGGCTTGAACTCACAAACCAGTGAGATCATGACCTGAGCTGAAGTCGGACCCTTAATTGACTGAGCCACCCAGGCGCCCCCTCGGATAGTTTTTAATTTGGATGTTTGGTTTATCATATTTTTTTTTATAAAAAAGTATCAAATTTATTTCAATATGTAGTTTCATTTTTAAATTAAAGCTGGGACAATTTTTTGTAATTTAAAATTAATTATCAGAAGGGAGGAAAACATTAATAAGCTATTATATACTGACAGCAAATAAAACTGCTGGACTATGCACTTATAAAAGCCATGTTTAATACTAAAAATTTCCAGTTATACTACTTAACTAAAGATCCCTTAGCTTTTTATTTCTAATTTTAACACATTTCTCATTTTGACATAATTTACCTTTTTCATCCAATTACTGGTATGATGAACAAAATTTTTCCAAATGATAAATGTTTCTTTACCCCTTATGAATTATGACTTATTACTTTTTAAGAATTCCTTAAAAAATTTGAACTTTTTAAAAAAAAATTTTTTTTTTTAACGTTTATTTATTTTTGAGAGACATAGAGACAGAGTGTGAGCAGGGGAAGGGCAGAGAGAGAGGGAGACACAGAATCTGAAGCAGGCTCCATGCTCCGAGCCGTCAGCACAGAGCCCGACATGGGGCTCGAACTCACAGACCGTGAGATCATGACCTGAGCCGAAGTCGGCCGCTTAACCAACTGAGCCACCCAGGCGCCCCAAAAATTTGAACTTTTAATTTTCACCATGAACCTGTATGATCAAAAAGTACAGAATATTACCACTAGGTAAGTTAAAGCAAAGAATGGAATAGAAACACAAAAATGTCATCTATATGCTATATAATGAGCAAATTATCTGCTAAGACATTTTAACTACTTCACATTTCTCCTCAGCACAAGAGAGTAAACTGGTTTCAAGGTAACACAAGGTTTGGCATTTTTACTGCAAGCTTTAAATCATACTGTTATTCCACTCAACAAGACATCTCTAAGAAAATGGCAGTGTTCATAAGTACAAAAATTGTTATATCTGGTAGGTGGTATTCTATATAGTCAATAGAATTCTTTATAAAATTAGATTTTTAAAAATGCAGAATGTCTGATAATTATCTCAAAGGCTAAAATGAGAAAAATGCAGAACACAAAAACAGTCATTAGTTACTACTTGGCTTTGAGAAAGCCAGAAATGATTCTATTCCAAGAAATAAGCAATGATGATAAAAGATAAAATTGATATACCATATGCCTTTTAAGACTAAGCACACTTTTCACCTCAGGACAGTTTTGATTTTTACATTCTTAACTCCTTTTGTCCAGAACAGGACCCCATTCTAAGCCAGTATTTGAATAGAATTCATAATGTATAGTCATCTCTGTCCACAGGATGTTTTCATTTCAGTACATAAGCTGCAAAATGGCAAATGACTAACTCAGTTCTAAAGAGTTTATAGCATAATAAATGCCAATTTACAGTAACTGTCAACAGACTTCTACACCAAAGCCTAAAAGTTGCAGCAGTAGAGGTCACAACTAACATGATCCTTCCATGTGCACAGACTTCGTTGACTACAAATTACTGTCATAAAAATCAGAAAAGAAACCTTAGTGGGTCCTTCTAAAGCTGCATAATTTTCCAAATGATTTTCCTCTGGTTATAGAGCCTTCAGTCCTTTTTTAGTCATTTAGCCCTTGCAATATTTTCTTGACGTTTTTGTTTGTTCTTTTGTTCCTTTTCCCTGGCTTCAATCATCTTGGCCAACTTCCTGGACAGTACGGCACTTGCTAGAAACAATGGAGTAAGGGCCAAAATAACCGTTGTAAGGAAGCCATATGGGTCCTTTGCGGCCCATTCCTCAACATACTCAGCCCAAGCCTTTATATCAAACATCTTGGTAGTGTCTTATGATCGAGTAGTTATTTCCAACTTTGTCCTGCGATTATGAGTGAGCCAATTAGTTTCAGATGACCCTTGCTTATCTTCTTTTTTAGCGCTGCCATACACCTGTGAGAGAAGATTTAAATTCTATATTCTCACCAGGCCACCGGCCCCAGGGGACCACGTTCAATTTCCCCTCAGCCTCAGCGGCCACTGGCCCTACGGCGCTCGGAGAGCAGGCGGCCCCCAGGCATCCTGGCTCCGTCCCGCCACAGCTCGGTCCGCCAGCACCGAGGCCACCTCCTGTGGGCACGTGGGCAAAACAAACGCAGTGGCGGCCACCAGCCCCCTGTATCACGGCCGGGACCTTGGGCTCCTGGTTTATTATATTTTATCATTCTGGATTTGGGCTTACAAATGACTTTCCTACCCAAGATTATGAGTATATTTTTGAAATTTCTCCGAGTACATATATACATACATACATATATACATACATATATTACATTTAGCGCTTTGTTTGGGGGTATGATGTGAACTCAGGTTTTATCTGTGCTTTTTTCCAAGGGCTCGCCAGTTGTCACAATTCGCCACGTATAGAACAGTCCAGGTTTTAATTTGAAATACCATTCTAGTAAACTACATTTCCATATACACCTGGTCCTGTTTCACAAATACATTCTTCCGTAGTCCATTAGTTTGCCAGTCCCTGCACCCAGTGCCATAGGTAAAGAACTAGTCTAAGTGTAGGGGTGTCGGGGGGGCTTAGTGGGTTAAGTGACCAACTCTTGGTTTCGGCTCAGGTCATGATCTCCCGGTTTGCTGAGATCGAGCCCTGAGCCGGGCTCTGTACTGACAGCGTGGAGCCTGCTTGAGATTCTCCCTCTCCCTCTCTCTCTGCCTCTCCCCCTCGCTCTCTCTCAAAATAAATAAACATAAAAAAAAAAATTCTTCTTCTAATTTTAAATTTGATTGAATCCTCTGGAATTGCAGTTTTTGTGGCTCAGAAATGGCCAGGCAGTAGCATTTTAATATGATTAAACCTCAAAGTGTGTGCCTACATCTTGTAGGAGTTCATCTCCTGTTACTCTTTTAAAAAGTTGTAGTTACTCTTTGATCTCTCCTTGCTCGTTTATTCTTCAAGGCGAAGCTAGGTTCATATTAGGCTCTCTTTTTTTAAATTTTTTAACACTTATTTATTCTTAAGAAACAGGGACAGAGCATGAGCAGGAGAAGGGCAGAGAGAGAGAGGGAGATACAGAATCTGAAGCAGGCTCCAGGCTCTGATGAGCTGTCAGCACAGAGCCCGACGCGGGGCTTGAACTCACAGACCGTGAAATCATGACCTGAGCCGAAGTCGGCCACTTAACCAACTGAGCCACCCAGGTGCCCCAATATTAGGCTCATTTTATAGATGAGAAAACCGGGTCGGTGACTAAATAACACCGTAGGGAGTCTAGCGAGGTGACCTGCCTGTCCGTGTAGTGCTGTGTGCGAATCCGGTGTACCGGACGTGGCGAGGGAGCCCTGCGTGGCGAGGCGGCTCTTCTCAAAGCGCGGCCCACGCATCCCCACCAGGGCCAGCTGGCGTGGGAGACCGAGGGAGATTCCTGGCGAGGATTTCCTCGGGGCTCCTGGGGCCGGGCGGTTTTCACTTCTCGCGAGGCGAGTCTTCCCGCGACGGTGAACAGAATACCTGGACCGTGTGAATTTCACACTCGGAAGAGACGTCATCACCGGTTACTCTTTCCAGTCTGTAGCTGCTGAAGCATTCGGTGGTGAGCTAAGGAAGAAAGAGCGGCCCTTCCGAGCAAACCGCGGCGGGCTTCCTTCCAGAGCGAGAGTTCTGGAGGCGGGCATCCCTGACCGGGAGTGCCGGCTCTGCCGCCTCCTTACTGACTTGAGCAAGAGACTTGAAAGCAGAGTCTCCATTTGTTCATGTGGAAAAAAGTAGAATGAGGTTAATAGTATTTTTTTTTTAATGGTGTTACCTTACTGTCTTACTGACTCGGAAAGATTCGGATGGCAAATAGTTGCTGGACTTTAGTTCCGAGGGGGGTGGGGGCGGGGGCTTTTCGCAGAAGGTGAAACGTCTGCCGCGGTCAGCAGAGGAGCCCTAGACATCCTTACAGCTTACTCTGTTTGCCTCCGGATGATCAAATTCAGTTCAGTTTACTGTTGCCGTGGGAGAAATACGGGATGCGCAAGTACTTTCTTTAATAAAATGCCATTTGGGGACACCGGAAATAAGGGGTAGGCATTCCTCATTTTACTGCAGTGAGAGATGCAGTACCTTGTTTCTTACAAATCGAAGGTTCGGGGCGGCCCTGCATCGAGCCAGCCTGTCAGCGCCATTTTTCCAACCGCATCTGCTCCCTTTGTGTCTCTGTGTCACGTTTCGGTAGTTCTCGAAAGGTTTCGAACCCGTCATTACGATTGTGTTTGTTACACTGATTGGCGATCAGTGCTTACGACTCGCCGCAAACTCAGATGCTGGTTGCGCTTTTTAGCACTAAAGTGCTTTAAGGTGTGTACACTGTTTTTAGACCTAATGCTGTTGCACAGTTGATACAATACAGTATGGTGTGAACATAATTTTTATATGCACCGGGCAGCCAAAACATTCATTTCGCTCACTTTATCGCTGTGGTCCTGAACCAAACCTCCGAGATCTCCCACGTAAGCCGGTGCGTGCGCATCTTTGGTGGGAACAGAATTCTCACATTTTCCTTTTTATGCGGTTTTTTCAGGGTTTGGAGAATATTGATTGAAGAAGCCTTTTCCTGACTGATGAAGAGTAACTCGGTTATGCTCACCTGCCCTTTCCAGAAGATTCTGCAGTGTATCAATGGACTACATAATAAAAACAAAAAAGTAAAATCAAAGGCTTCCTTTACATTTTTTTTAACACTACTAAACAAGCTCGAGCAGTCTACCCAATGTGGCTCCAGCACTTTAAAAAAAATTAGGGGCCCTGGGTGGCTCAGTCCATGATCTCATGGTTCGTGAGATTGAGCCCCACGGCAGGCTGTGTTGACAGTGCCGGGCCTGCTTGGGATTCTCTCTCCCTATCTCTCTCTCTCTGCCCCTCCCCTGCTCTCTCTCTCTCAAAATAAATAAACATTAAAAAAAAAAAAAACCCCAAACAGATGGTCCACCGAGGGTGTCTGCTTAGATGGTTCTGGGCGGTTCAGTGAAGGGCCGCAAAACGACAGGTGGAAGTGTCGGTCAGGTTCAGCCTGAGGGTCTGAATCCTTCACCTCCCTCTCGTCTGGCCCCTGCCCTGAAATTTCGCCTCCTTATTCCACTCTGTGGTCCACTCTGCGGCCGGGGAGTGGAGGAGGTGAAAACACTGGAGGCAGGGGACGACAGTCGTGTTCGGTAGCCTGCGTCCCCCTTGAATTTTGGCAGGTGCAGTTAGCCAGCAGTGTTTTCTTCCAGCAGCTCCGACGGGTGGTCGGCACTGACTCCTCCCCCACCCCTGGGCCTCAGGCCCCCTGCTCTTCAGGCTGAAATGATGCTCAGGAAATGACGCCATTCACTTGGTTTTAATCGCCGTCTTTAATTTTTTAAATCCTGTCTTCACACGGCTCGAACACCTAACAAGGGATTCGGTGAAAAGATTTATTCTAACCCCCCCAGCCCCTCCCCGTCGTCACAGCACCCCGAAGGGTCTCTTTATGCGCCCATACATACACACACGTCTGTCTTCTGTAAGCGGGACGGCCGACACGCGGTTTGCCTTTACTCGTTTGGAAGAGCGGTTCTTGTTTGAAATGACGCCTGCCAGGCTGCTGTAGTTATTTCTAGGGTCAAATAACACAGTCAACAGGAAAAGACTTTGAAAAGAGCTAAAGGAAACCATACACGTTCAGAAGGGGAGGAAGAGGATGATTCTGCCCTTTGGGAAGCATTTTTAAGTGGAACATTCTGAGAAAACCTAGAATCAGCAGTCTAAATTTCTTTTTCTTCTTTTTAGAATGCATTTATTTTGAGAGAGCATGCGTGAGTGCGGGCAGGGGAGGGGCAGAGAATCCCAAGCAGGCTCTGTGATGCGGGATTCCATTCTGTCAACCGTGAGATGGTGACCTGAGCCGAAACCAAGAGTCGGGGCACTTAACCGACAGCCACCCAGGCGCCCCAGCAATCCCAGGTCTAAGGACTCTTAGACACTGTCTAACTCGCATTCCTCAGATGAGGAAACAGAGGCTCCGGGGCGGGAAGCAATCGCTTAGTGAGGGCACACTGGGACTGGACTCCTGGTGTTCTCACTCCCCGCCCAGTGTGCCTTCATCTGTTCTCTGGGGTTCATGTCAACAAACACCGCTGAGTAGATGCTACACGCCAGGCATTGTGCCTCAGACTTGAACGAGACACAGCCTGGCCCTTCAGGAGCTCCCGGTGGGCCTGAAAGACAGTCCACGAGGACAGGATGGGGTGAGGAGTGCTCTGAATGGAAGTTTGCAGGAGGTGCGGGGTGCACCGAGGTGGGGCTTGACTCAGCCTTGCATGGGGGCGGCAGGGGGAGGGGAGGGGGGGAAGGCAAAGGGCGGAGGGTGAGTTTCCAGGCGGTGCCTCCACCTAGCCAAGTCTCGAAGGTTGGGTAGGATTGGCGAGCGAAACCACCTAGGGGGAGGACACGGCACGCAGAGAAAGGGCATGAGCGTGGGCACGCAGCCTGGCATGGGAGCGTGGGAAAGAGCTCTGAGCGGTTGTGCAGGGCTGGAGCTGAGCGTGGGGCGGGAAGGAGCGGGGAAGAAGGGACTGGAGAGGCCGGCAAGGCCCAGAACCCGAGAGGCCTGGTCTATCTCCTTCAGGCTGTCAGACTCTCTTCCTGGGGCAGTTGGGAGCCCTTGCAGGGCGCGAAGCAGGACAGAGATGGTGACAGGCCTGTACCTGCCTGGCCGCGCTGCAGACTGACCCAAAGCCAACAGCCGGGCTTCAGCACCAGGGCAGCGCGGAAAGTTTAGACCGTTTTCCTGGGGCGCTACTGACACCTAGTGGAAAGAGGCCAGCAGTGCCTCTAAGCCTCCGAGGATGCACCTGCCGCCCTGAGCCAGGACAGCTGATGTGTGATGTGGGGACTCAGTGCTGGGAGGGGCCGATGTGTCAGGCAGCTCTGCCACCTGCCGGCTGTGACCTTATGCAAGTCATTTCACCGCTCTGACCCTCAGGTCTCCCATCTCTCGAGGGAGGATAGTACGTGCCCTGCATACGTCCCCGCCTATATGAGACTGTCGCCAAATCATGTACCTGAAATGGTTTGCACCCACAGCCTTGCGCATGCGGAAGGGATCATTGCTGGACCTGTATGCACCCCCTGAAGAGCTGGCCAGTCCACCCCTAGGTCCCTGAGTCGCCCAAGGGTGGTGTCAGGGAGCCCCTGAGCCCGTGTGTAACCAAGGGTGGCCGTCTGGGGTTCCCTCTTAGAACGAATGGTCACGACTAAGGTCTTCCCAGAGCACTGCAAAGACGGCAGGCAATACGCAAAGCTCAATAAAGACACCGATCGCTCTGAAGGTATTTTCTGAGAGCAGAGAGGGGAAGCAGCTTAACGCCACCGTGAGAACCGAGTGCTGGCTTACCCCTCTCAGCCGCTGTCGCTCGCTCCCTTCTGAGGGAAGGTGTTGAGTGGCTGGCACTGAAGCCTGCCGTCTTCAACAGGAAGCTTCTGGATGAAGGTACGGGGTGGGGGCTGAGGGGCTGAACATCACTTGCTTTTCCAAGATTTCCTATCCGTGCTGATACTTTGTGACCTGAGAACACAAATTATTATACTATGTGAGACACAGGACACATGGAACAGTTACGGAGCTTTTTCTCCCCAGGCATGTCGTCGTGGACGTTAGACACCCAAAGAGCCTGGCATTCCGCTCCTTGGCTGGGGTCTGTGTGCACTCCTGTAATGCCCCTCCCCTCCCCCGCGGACTCAGCCACACCCCGCGGGCCCGATATTGCATCTCTGAGGTTTGCATAGTCTGGAATACTCTTTCAGGGTGTGCTCCTCCTCTGCTTTCTAGACAAAGCTGAAACAGCCCCTAGAGCATACTGGGCTGGGGTTCACAACGCTCTTAGAACCTTCTCGTTTTGGCGCGTTGTTGATCGAAGACGAACCCAGCGCTATGTTTGCACGCTCTAATTGCTAAGGGTCTGCCCGGCAGATCTGTGCACCCTCGGTGTCCGATGCCGTTGACTGGAATACGCTTCCCCATCCCCAAAGGCACTTTTGCAATGAAGAGCCAAATCGCTGCTTTTGGGATTTCTGGAAATCTTCATTCTTGATTAGAGATCTAATGTTCTTTTTTTTTTTTTTTTAATGTTTATTTGAGAGAGAGAGAGGGAGCCTGAGCGGGGAAGGGCAGAGAGAGAGGGAGACGCAGCCTCTGAAGCAGGCTCCAGGCTCCGAGCTGTCAGCACAGAGCCCACCGCGGGGCTCGAACCCGTGAACCTCAGATCATGACCTGAGCCAAAGTGGGACGCTTAACCGACTGAGCCCCCCAGGCGCCCCCAGACCTAACTGTTCTTTTCTGGGCACGGCTTGAGGAAACTGCCTCGCAGATCTTACTGGTGTAAACCCACGCACCTGTTGCTTTATCGGTTAGCATACGTTTTGTTTCCTCTGTTGTCTCGTTTCTTGGAGATCTTCTGCCGTTCCAGAAAACAGGAAGAAACTGACACACGGGCTGGGGGAGCGGTCAGGCCGGAGAATTACAAGCAAGTATGCAACATCAACTACGACCCCAGGGAAACTGTAATTCCAAGGACGATAGACAAGAGGGAAGATGACGTAAACACCGACCATCGCTGCACCAAGAGAGTGAGCACCTTTCCTGAGGATCGAAGGGTTTCCGTGGCGCGCCTGGCCTATCCGGCCTGCCCGTGTGCCGCCCGCACGCGGCGGGGGACTGTCTGTTTCATTCCACAGGTAAGATCTTGCCTTCTGGGTCTAATACCTTGTGTTTCTAGAGGCCCAAAGCAGGGTGCCCCTAGAAGCCCACTGTCCTCTCTTACCCGTAAGAGCCTCGTCTTTGGGGTGGGGGGCCAGGTCTCCAGAGCAGCCTTGGGGTTCGTACCCAAGGCCTGTAAGAGCGGTCCACCGGACTTACGACCGTGGCTGAGAATCGAGGCATCACCATCAAAAAGTCCAGCGACCCGAAGGGGGCCTGGGTGGTTGTCGGTTAGGCATCCGACCCCTGATTTTGGCTCAGGTCATGATCCCAGGGTCGTGGGTTCGAGCCCCACATCGGGCTCTGTGCCTGCAGTGCGGAGCCTGCTTGGGATTCTCTCTGCCCCTCCCCTGCTCGTGCTCTTTCTCAAAATTAATAAATAAACTTAAAAACAACAACGACAACAAGACACACACCAGTCCGGCGATCCAGGCACGGCTCGGCCACAGGGCTTTTGTTCCGAGCGAGGCGCTGTTCAATGAGTCACTCGCTCGGTGGCAGGCCTGTGTGCTCAGGATGGCTGGAATGTTCTGAGGGGTCATTGGGCTGTCATGAGTCTCAGAGATCCGCCCACCTGGGACCGAGCAGCACAGCGTTAGAGGATGGGCCTCAGCTGGGGAAAGGGGAGGGTGTCTGGGACGGGAGGGCAGAGACTGAGAGGGAATGAAAATGACTGAAGGGACAGAGGGAAGAATCCAATTCGGGGCCCAGCGTGTGGACTCCCTCAGAGCGGGTCCCCGACTTCAGCCCTGGCCCCTCTTCCTTGTGCTCTGATGACACCCGCCTCTGCGTGGCGGCCTCTCCCCTCCCTGGGCTCAACTCCGGGAGAAGCTAACAGAGACTGGGGTCTCCAGAGCAGCTCTCTCTCGGGAGCATCCTCAGGTACAAATTCACCCCCCACTTCCCACACACGGGACAAGTGAGGTGCCTACCTCTCTCCCTGGTGGTGTGTCCAGCGAGGCAGCCGGGATGGACTGGCCCGCCGGTGGCGAAGAAGGCTCCCTCGGTACATTCTGGAAGGGCCTCGGGGACTTCAGGGGTGGCACGTAGTCTCAGGTGAACACGGGTGCGTCCCTGGACCACACGCTGGGGTCCGAGCCAGGAAGGAGGGCTCGGTGGGGCGGGGGGGGGGGTGCTCCGAGGTGGCAGGACGCCCTGTGTGAGGAGAGGCCAGGTGTGGTGGGGCAGGGGCAGCAAGGTGGGGACTTGGGGCTTCCCGGTCCACTGCATCCAGTTTCTTCCTGGGGACCGAGGGGGCTGGGCTGGGGGAGGAGGTCAAGTTCCGGCCCACGGGGTTCCAGCTCCCGCTTCAAAGAGGAGTCTTCTCTCCTGGCTTCCCCCATGAGCCTTTGCCTACAAGGAGTTTCTTGTCGCCTGCCCGCAGGTCTTTCTGGGCAATGAGGAATCCTGGGGCTCGGCCTCCCGTGCCCTCGCCCACAAAAGCTTGACACACAGGAGACTGGAACTCTGCCCCCTTCCCTTGTTTAAAATTTTTATTTAGTTTTGAGAGAGAGAAAGAATGCAAGTGGTGGAAGGCAGAGAGAGGGAGGAGAGAGAGTCCCAGGCAGGCTCTGCACCGTCAGTGCGGAGCCCGATGTGGGGCTTGAACCCACGAACTGTAAGGTCATGACCTGAGCCGAAATCAAGAGAGTCGGTCGCTTAACTGACTGAGCCACCCGGGTGCCCCTGCTTTTTCCTTCATCTTACAAGGTTATGAAGGGGCCGCTCTTAAGATTCCCGTGGCACACATGAGGAGGCTCAGAGAGGTGAAACGGCCTACCTAAAGTCACACAGCCCGTACGTGGCAGAGCTGGGATGTGAAACCCTTTGTCTGTGATCGCAGTCTGAGTCCCTGTAAGCCGAGGTCCCTTCCCCCCTCACCCCTTCCCAGTCCCGTCGCGCTACCTCCCGCACCACCTTGGCGGCGTGTGGGGGGACCCCGAGGTGCGTGCCGTCTTCCGGGCGGCGAGCTCAGCATTTTGTCCTGGGTGAGGAGGACGCTCAGCGAATCGCTTTCCTTTTTTCCTGGGATCAAGATGGATTGTCCGAGGGTGAGGAGCCAAGCGCTTCGTACACAGAGTCACGAACCGTGAGATCAGGACCCGAGCCGAAATTAACAGTCAGACTTCGGCTCGGGTCAGGATCTCCCGGCTCGTGGGTTCGAGCCCAGCGTCGGGCTCTGGGCTGACAGCTCGGAGCCTGCTTGGGATCCTCTCTCTCCCATTTCTCTGCCTCCCCGCCATCCCCCCGCCCCCGCTTGCTCGCGCTCTCTCTCTCTCTCTCTCTCCCTCTCCAAATAAAGAGATAAAAGAAGACATAAGAAGTTCAGTCCGTGTAGTCAGGCAGCACTGGGCTGAACACTCTCTGTGTCTCAGTGTGTTCCCCTGTAACGAAAATATTAACACTTGCCTGATGGGCTGTTGTGGGAAATAAAAGGCTTCGCACATACCGAGCCCCTCTGCACGGCGCCTCTGATGCTCTGTTCCTCCTGCGAGGCCCCGCCAGAACTGGGCCCGGACACCGGGGTGCGGGCCCCCTCTGGAGGTCACGCTGCTGTGTGACTGACCGCCCTCCTCCTTCACCAACAGAAACAGTCCGAAATCATTTCTCATTGGTTGAAGCCGGTGTTGCCCTGACAGCACTTGTAAACATTCTGCCTGGGAACCCAGGGGGAAAGCGGCTGGGAGTCTCTTTCTGAGGCTTCCTGGGCCGGTACTGTTCCAAACAAGGATCCGGTCACTCAGGTACCCCGTGTTGTTAAGGGGGGAAGGGCCTTGCAATGGGCTGTCCCCCGTCATCACCCAGACCCCGGACTTGACCACGCCCTGACCCTTTTCACCCCTGCGTGCGCATCGGACCCTTTCGTGAGGAAGGGAAGGGGAGGAAAAGAACGGGGACGGGCCAGTCGGAGGGATGCTGGAGAACGATTTGTGCCCAGGGGCGCCTGGGTGCCTCGGTCAGTTAAGCGTCCGGCTCTTGGTTTCTGCTCAGGTCATGATCTCGCGGTTTGGGAGTTCGAGCCCCGCGTCGGGAGCACCCGCCTCACTTGCCTGGTTTTGGAGGTCCCGGGTTTGGCTCCCGTTCATTAAGAGGCAATTTGCTGCAGGGTTGGGGGGAAGGGGACAGAGTCACTGAATGACCAAGTCGCCAAGCGGACCATTCTTTAAGGGATCAAGTTGCTGTACGGTTAGCTCACAAAGCTGACTAGATTTACTGGTTTACCAAAAAACTCCATTGTTGTCTTTACCCGCAGAGTTTACAGCAAATCGCTGTGGGCAGGTTGGCACGGCCTTTGGGCCGGGGAGAGCCAGTTCTCCGGGGTGAAGGGCCTTCAGATCCCCTCACCTGCCACCCTTCGGTCTCTCCTCACTCGGGGACGGGCAGACGGGGAAGAATCCATTACCCCAGCAGACGGCCTCGTCCACCCCCGGGTGCGGTGACAAGGCACTGAGGCAGGTGCAAACTGAGCTCAAAATGCCAATGTGAAGACTCACACGAACACAAGTCAGCCTTATTACTGAATGTTTAATTTTTTTATTACTATTAAAAAATTTTTTTAGCGTTAATTCATTTTTGAGACACAGAGCCAGAGTGCGAGCAGGGGAGGGGCAGAGAGAGAGAGAGAGAGAGAGAGAGAGAGAGATCCAGAATCCAAAGCAGGCTCCAGACTCTGAGCCGTCAGCACAGAGCCCGACATGGGGCTCGAACCCACAGACCGCGAGATCATGACCTGAGCTGAAGTCAGACGCTTAGCCGACTGAGCTACCCAGGTGCCCCTATTACTAAATATTTAAAAGGCTGCTCACTGGGTGGCTCAGTTGGTTAAGCAGCCGACTTCAGCTCAGGTCATGATCTCACATTCTGTGGGTTCGAGCCTCGCGTCAGGCTCTGTGCTGACAGCTCGGAGCTTGGAGCCTGCTTCGGATTCTGTGTCTCCCTCTCTCTCTGCCCTTCCCCTGCTCATGCTCTGTCTCTCTGTCTCTCAAAAATAAATAAAACGTTAAAAAAAATTAAAAGGGCGCTCCATCCGTTCCTGGACTGACAGCCACAGGAACCGGGCTGCCTCATGCAGCACCCGCTATACCCCGTAACCAACAATGACCTTGAGAAAGGCAACAAAGAGTGACCCTTCTTGAAAGAGGCCCACAGAGAGCGAGCGAGCACATCCTGGACTTCAGATGGAAATGTGAGAACAGGGCCCCACAACCCTCCGTGAATCCTGGAGGGAGGAGAGCGGGGCAGTTAAGTGCACGGGCTGTGGAGCCAGACAGTCTGGGCGTGAACCTGGCCTTCCTCCTTTCACGTGGTAACAAGAGTCTCTCTCTTTGTGACTCAGGGTCCCAGCAGGAAACCTGGCATAGAAAAGTAGGGCAGGTAGAGAAGGGTTAAGTAGAGGGAGTATTCACAACGGCCTGGGCAGACAGTAGGGAGCCAAGGGCAAGTGCAGCTCCCAGGGGCTGGAACGGCGGGGCCACAGGGCGGAGGGGAGAGGATGACCGCCCTGACAGGACTGAGAAGTGAGACGGCTGTCCTGGGGATATATAACTTGCCCGCATTCTCTTCCCTCATCTCCTCCACATTGTGTGGAACCTCCTGGAAGCCAGAGACACGGGCGAGCCCACGGATGCAGTCCAGTGAGTTCAGCCTTCCCAGGCAGAGAGCAGGGCGTGCGGGGAGGAGTGGTTCTGAAAGGGGCGAATGAAAGAACGGTGGCCGGGGCACGATGTCACGGGCGGGGCGGGGAGTTAAATGAAACGCACATTAAACATGCAGAATTAGGAGTTGCTATTTATAGAAAAATAAAGGGAGAGAGAGATTTCCTTTTTTTTTTAAATAAAAAAAATTAAAAAATGTTCATTTTTTAGAGAGAGAGAGACAGAGAGAGAGCATGCGCAAGCAGGAGAGGGCAGAGAGAGAGGGAGACACAGAATCCGAAGCAGGCTCCAGGCTCTGAGCCGTCAGCACAGAACCCCACGCGGGGCTCGAACTCACAGACCGTGAGATCATGACCTGAGCCAAAGTTGGACGCTTAACCGACTGAGCCACCCGGGCACCCCATCACTTTATTTTTTTAATGTTTATTTATTTTGACAGAGACAGGAGAGAGAGAGAGGCAGAGAGAGAATCTCAAGCAGGCTCATGCTCAGCTTAGAGTCTGACGTGGGGCTCGATCTCACAACCAGGAGATCATGACCTGAGCAGAGATCAAGAGCCAGACATTTAGCCAAGTGAGCCACCCAGGCACCCCTAATTCACCCTAAGTCACCTAAGTAGGGATTGAGGCTCTCTTAAATTCTCAACTAGAAATCAATATTGTTAGAACTCCAAAGAAGTTACAACTCATTCTACTACATCTTTTTTTACATAATTTTTGTAAGTTTATTTATTTTGAGAGAGACAGAGTGTAAGCAAGGGAGGGGCAGAGAGAGAGAGAGACAGACAGAGGATCTGAAGCAGGCTCCAGGCTCCGAGCTGTCAGCACAGAGCCCAACGCGGGGCTCAAACCCACGGACCGTGAGATCCTGACCTGAGCCGAAGTCGGCCGCTTAACCGACTGAGCCCCCCAGGCGCCCCTCTACTACATCTTGATCAAAGTGTTCATGGTTACGAGAACCCGAAAATCCTTGCTTTTCAGGAAAAATAGATCTCTGAAGCCAGGCACAAAGGATAAAATGCAAAGCCTTATCCAGGGTCCTTTTCCGACCCTTAAGTCCCTGTTGCCCCCTAGAGGTCAACCACCTTTTCCTAGGTCTTGTTATTCTTCACGCGACGGTCTCTCTTTCGATGATGACTGTGTGCACACACGTGCACATGCGCAAAAGGTAACTTCTTGAGGTCCTCTTTCCAGGCAAAAGAAAATGGTTGGGACTAGAAGAGTCCAAATCCGGGAGAAGACGGATACGATCGGAAGTCTCCGAAGCCACAAGACGGCCACCGAAGACAACAGCCGCGTGAATAAACTAGCTTCAGAGATAGTTCAGAGTGCCGTCACTGCTGCCGTTAACTTTGTGGAAGGTAGGAATCCCGGTTGGCTATGCGGAGGCGCGTCCCAGTCTACGCTACCAGGCAACTAACAAACCCTCGCCTTTATTTTGCAGAAGCGGAAAACCCCGTCGAGAACATCGAATGGATCACCCACGGCGAATTCACGATCGAAAAAGGCCGCAGACAAATTGAGAAGTTCGTTTTGGTAAGTTAGCTGACCACTCCGGATTGGCATGCGAGGGCGAAGGACAGTGAAAAGGGCTGTTTTCAGGGAAAGTTTGGAATCCAGGGACCCCCGGCGATATCGAAGGCCGCTACATACATACACGCTGTCCCCATCTGGGTTCCAAAATCAACACGGGATGGTCTTTGAAGGTGAAAGGCACCATCGTATCTCCCTGTTTCTATCATCCTGACCTCACATTTCCCTAGGAAGGTCTGATGTTCCCAGGCGAGCAATTCGGCCACGCGGGTGCGCTAAAGGAGGGGCCTCGTGACCCGACGACGGGGCTGCTCTTCCCAAACAGGCGTTCTCCCTCACCGACCAGATCTCCTCTTAACAGAGGCGACGCCGATGGACCTTTCCGATTTCGTGTTGGAACGTGGCTGCCCGCACACTATGCTGTTCATGCCTGGGCGCTCCTTTTTCCTTTCCGCCCGTGCCTGGCTCTGAACCTGAACCGTTTGTGTGGCCCCTCCTGCCAGCTTCGGAGAGGAGGCCCGGGGCTGCTTTGCCTAACTGGTGGGGTGGAATTAAAAATGGCTTGAAATTCCTCCTCACTGTATCTCCTCAGAAGGGAGGCAAGTGGAAAGAGGTGGAGGCAAACTCCCTGCCTCTTGGAGAGGTCCCCCCACCCCCCACCCCCCCCCCCCCCCGCTCTCTCTGTTCCTCTGGCCGGCCCCCATGGACGTCTACAGCCCTAAGGGCAGTTTCCCAGGCCCTCTTCCAATGACAAGGGGCATTAAAATTTTTTTAATGTTTATTTTTGAGAGGGAGAGAGACAGAGTGTGAGCGGGGGAGGGGAAGAGAAAGAGGGAGACACAGAATCTGAAGCAGGCTCCAGGCTCTGAGCTGTCAGCACAGAGCCCGATGTGGGGCTCGAACCCATGAACCGCGAGATCATGACCTGAGCCGAAGTTGGGACGCTTAACCGACTGAGCCCCCCAGGCGCCCCTACTGGGGGGATTGAGAGCAAAGCACTACTTACCCTTGGACCTTCTCGCTCTGGAGAACGTCTCCATTTGGAGTTGGGCAAAAGCCTCTGCCTACTGCCCCCGGGGTTTGTGAGTGAGGCTGGAGTGGGACACAGAACAAGCAGAAACACCTTCCCCCAAAATGCCACCAGTTATTCCGGGTAAAAGGCAATCTAGTCCTGACAATGGCCTGAGTCCCCTCCTCCCTCCCGACTTCTTGCTCAGACTAAATCACCTATGACCTACTGCCCTTTCACCTTTCTCACTCCAGCCACACCCGGCTCTTTCCTCTGAACTGCCACCCATGCTCCCACCTCAGGGCCTTTGCACTGGCTGTGCTCGCTGCCTGGAACCCTCATGGTTCATGCCTTACCTCTTTTCACTCGCTCTGAGAATGAGCTCTTCCGCAGCTAAAGATATAAAGAAAAAACCATCTTAGGAAGGGTAGCAGGGACAGACGGAGTCGGGAACTAAACCTACAAATGGGAGGGATGGCATAGGCGTGTAGGTCTTCCCTGAGGACTGGGGCCGGGGCGGGGGTAGGAGTTCAAGTCCCACATCTGCACCAGGGAGAGGAGGCCCCATGACATCTGGCCTTGAAAATCACTCATCATCAGGGAAATATAAATCAAAACCACACTGAGATAGCACCTCACACCAGTCAGAGTGGCTAAAATGAACAAATCAGGAAACTATAGATGCTGGCGAGGATGTGGAGAAGTAGGCACCCTCCTACACTGTTGGTGGGAATGCAAACTGGTGCAGCCGCTCTGGAAAACGGTGTGGAGGTTCCTCAAAAAAATGAAAATAGAGCTACCCTATGACCCAGCAATAGCCCTGCTAGGAATCTACCCAAGAGACACAGGAGTGCTGATGCATAGGGGCACGTGTACCCCAATGTTCATAGCAGCACTTTCGACAATAGCCAAATCATGGAAAGAGACCAAGTGCCCATCGACTGACGAATGGATAAAGAAGTTATGGTACTTATATACAATGGACTACTACGTGGCAATGAGAAAGAATGAAATCTGGCCATGTGTAGCAACATGGATGGAACTGAAGGGTATTATGCTGAGTGAAATAAGTCAGGCAGAGAAAGACAGATGCCATATGTTCCCACGCATAGGTAGGCTTTGGGAGACCTAGCAGAGAACCAGGAGGGAGGGAAAGACGGGAAGGAAAAAAGCCACAGAGAGGGAGGGAGACAAAACATAAGAGACTCTCAAAGACTAAGAACAAACGGAGGGGTGGGGGGGGTGTGGGAGGGGGGGAGAGTGGGTGACGGGCACAGAGGAGGGCACTCGTTGGGATGAGCACTGGGTGTTGTATGGAAACCAATTTGACAATAAATTATTAAAAAAAATAAAATGCTAAAAAAAAAAAAAAAAAGAAAATCAGCGGGGTTTAATCCCAGGAGCTTTGAAAATCAATGGGGCTGCTTACCTCTGGGAGAGCCAGAGTGTTGTAGGAAACCAAGACGCTGCTCTTAAAAGGGCCCACACACAATCACTCTATGACCAAGCGCAGAGGCAATGATTTGAAAGGTGCCTGGGCTGTAGCTAAAAACGTATCGACCAATTTTAGGGTTGTGTGCCAGAGGGGCAGGGATCTGTAGGAACTTTCTCCGGGAACGAAAGGGGCGGCGGGCACCAGTTCTGACACTCTCCATCTACCTTGCTAGCACCACTGGCCCGACCCTGGCAGACGCCCTTCTGAAGCATCTCCTGCCCCACCGCAAGTGGCAGGCAGCCTCATTCGGGACCAGCATCCCCCCAAAGCAATTACCACCCTGCCACACCCGGTGGCCAAGACAGGTGTTCCCTCCAAAGCAGCTTGTGCCCTGGGGAGGGGGGGCCCAGCCACACCTACCAGCACGCCCACAAGTGTCACTACCAGGCCGCCGAGGGCCAGCCCCGCTCACCGGCACCTCCACGGCAGTCACAGCTGAGTCACAACAGCACGGTGCGCACAGCCCGCACATGGGACACCCCTGGAGTGCCTCATTCTGGTGATGAGGGGGGATTATGCCATGGGGCCCCGCAGAGCCCTTCTATATAAGGCCACTACTTTCAAGACCAGGAGATAGAACTGCCGTCCCTAGAGTCAGATAAAACGAGGAGACGGAGGAATATGTGCCAAACAAGAGAACAAGACCAGACCACAGAAAAAGAGCTAAACTAAGACAGAGACCAGCAATTTATGTGAGAAAGAGTTCACAGGAAGGGTGATAAAGGAGCCCGTAAGAGTTGGGAGAAGAATGGATGCACTCAGCGAGAACTTCAACGCAGAGATAGAAAATATTTTTTAAAATTGAAGGTCAATGAGGCGCCTGCGTGGCTCAGTCAGTTAAGCGTCCGCTTCTTGATCTCGGCTCAGGTTCATAGGATCGAGCCCCGTGTTCAGCTTTGTGCTGACAGCGCTGAGTCTGCTTGGGATTCTCTCTCTCGCTCTGCCCCTCCCCTGCTCATGCTCTCTTCTTCTCAAAATAAGTGAATAAATTTTAAAAGATCAGAGCTGAAGAATATAATAACTGAAATAAAAAATACACAAGAGGGGATGCGGAAAAACAAATCAGTGACCTGGAAGCCAGGGTGGTGGAAATCATCCAAGCTGAATAGCAAAAACAAAAAGGAATTCTTAAGAAGTGAGGGTCGGATAAGGTCCCACTGGAATGACATCAAGCTTCGTAACATTTGCATTATAGGAGGCCCAGAAAGAAAAGAGAGAAACAGGCAGAAAACCTATATAAAGTCATAATAGCTAAACACTTCCCTAACCTGGGGAAAGATACAGACATCCAGGTCCAGGGGGCACGGAGACACAGAGAGCCCCAAATAAGAGGAACCCAAGGAGGTCTACACCAAGACGTGTAGTAATGAAAATGGCAAAAATTAAAGATAAAGAGAGAATCTTAACAGCAGCAAGAGAATACAAATAGTTAGGTATAAGGGAACCCCCGTAAGGCGATTGGCTGACTTTTCGGCAGAATTTGTGGGCCAGAAGGGAGAGGCATGATACGTTCGCAGTGCTGAAAGGAAAAACCCACAACCACGGATAGTCTACCCAGCAAGGTCCTCATTCAGAATTGAAGGAGAGATAAAAGAGTTCCTAAACAAAACTTAAAAGAGTTCAGCGCCCCTAAACCAGCCTCACAAAACATGTTAGGGGGACTTGTTTAAGTAGAAAAGAAAAGGCTATAACTAGAAGTGAGAAAATGAAGACAAAACATGTCACTGGTAAAAGCCAAAAGTAGTAAAATCAATTATAGCTACAATAATTAGTTAAGGCGGTACACAAAATAAAAAGATGTAAAATACGATGTCGGCTACATAAAATAGGAAGGAGTAAAAAAGGTAGAATGTGTTCAAAATCAAGTGACCATCAACTTAAAATACACTGCTATATATATATATATAGTGTGTTATGTATAAACCTAATGGTAACCACAAGCCCAAAACCTATACTAGACCCACGAAAGGGACAGGAATCCAAACAGAGCACTAAAGAAAGTAATCAAATCACAAGGGAAGAGAGCGAGAGAAGAAAGAAACAGAGAACTATAAAAACAACCAGAAAACAATGAATGAAATATTAAGTACATGCCTAGCGGTAATTGCTTTAGATGTAAATAGACTAAATGTTTCGATCGTAAGACATAGGGTGACGGAAGGGATAAAAAAACAAAACCCACGTATATGCTGCCTGTAAGAGACTCACTTTCAGACCTCAACACACATACAGACTGAAAGTGAAGGGATGGGAAAAAATATTCCAAGCACATGGGGGAGGGGAGGAAAGCTGGGGTAGCAATACTTATACCAGATAAAGTAGACTTAAAAAAAAAGCTTATAACAAGAGACAAAGGACATTACATAATGATAAAGGGATCAATCCAACAAGAAGATATAACACTTGTAAATATGTATGCACCCAACACAGAAGCACCTAAATGTATAAAGAAATTACTGACAATCACAGGGTCGCCTGGGTGGCTCAGTCGGTTAAGCGTCCGACTTTAGCTCAAGTCGTGATCTCACGGTTGGTGGGTTCGAGCCCCGCATCGGGCTCTGTAGTGACAGCTCAGAGCCTAGAGGCTGCTTCGGATTCTGTGTCTCCCTCTCTCTCTGCCCCTCCCCTGCTCACAGTCTCTCTCTCTCTCTCTCAAAAATAAACATCAAAAAAAATTAAAAAAAATACTGATAAATATAAAGGGAGAAATTGACACTAATACAGTAAGATGAGGGGATTTTAACACCCCACTTATATCAATGGGTAGCTCATCCACACAGAAAGCGACTTTGAATGCCACGTTGGACCAGATGGACTTAACAGAGATACACAGAACACTGCACCCAAAAACAGCAGAACACACATTCTTTTCAAATGGACATGGAACATTCTCTGGGACAGACCACATGTGAGGACAGAAAACAAGTCTCAATAAACTTAAGAAGACTGAAATCATATCGAGCATCTTTCTTTTTTTTCTTTTTTTAATGTTTTATTTATTTATTTATTTATTTATTTATTTTTAATTTATAATAGTTTATTTTCAAATTGGTTTACATATAACACCCAGTGTTCATCCCAACATGTGCCCTTTTTAATCGAGCATCTTTTCTTACCACAATGGTATGAAAACAGAAACCAGCTTACAAGAAGAAAACTAGAAAAAACCCACAAACACCTGGAGGCTAAACGTGATACTAAACAACCAACGGATGAACAAAGAACTCCAAGAAGAAACAAAAATATGCCTTGAGACAAATAAAAATGGAAACACAACAGGATGAAATTTACGCGATGCAGCAAAAGAAGTTCTAAGAGGGAAGTTTATAGCGATACAGGCCCAACTCAAGAAACAAGAAAATCTCAAATAAACAATTTAATCTTACACCTAAAGGGACGAGAAAAAGAACAAAGCCCAAAATTAGTAGAAGGAAGGAAATAATAAATATCGGAGAGAAAACAAGTGAGATAGAAACCTAAAAAGGAAACATTAGAAAAGGTCAATGAAACTAAGAGCTGGTTCTTTGAAAGGATAAAATTGGAAAACCTTCAGCCAGACTCATCAAGACAAAGAGAGAGGGGAGAGGGCTGGAATGAAGAATACGAGAAATGAAAGTTACAACCGACAACGCAGAAATACAAATGATTATAAGAGACTGCTATGAAAATTATTTGTTGCAAACATTTTCGACAACCTAGAAGAAATGGACAAATTCTTAGAACCAATCTTCCAAGACTGGAATCAAGAGGAAATCGGGGCGCCTGGGTGGCTCAGTCGGTTAGGCATCCAACCTTGGGTCAGGTCATGATCTCATGGTTCGTGGGTTCAAGCTCTGTGTCAGGCTCTGGGCTGACAGTGCGGAGCCTGCTTAGCATTCTCTCTCTCTCCCTCTCTCTGCCCTTCCCCGACTCGTGCCTTCTCTCTCTCAAAATAAACAAACGGATAAATAAATAAACTTAAAAATCTTTTCTTTTTAAAAGAAGAAATGGAAAATCTGAAAAGACAAATTGCTAATAAGGAAATCGAATCAGTAATCAAAAACTCCCAAGAAACAAAAGTCCGGGACCAGATGGCTTCGCACGTGAATTTTACCAAACATTTAAAAGGGTCGATACCTATCCTTCTCAAACTATTCCAAAAAGTTAAAGAAGGAATGCTTCCCAATCACTAAGACCAGCATTATCCTTATACCAAAACCAGACAGACACGAATACACAAAAGAAAATTCTGGGTCAATATCCCTGATTAACATAGACGCAAACATCCTCAATGATTAACAAACTGAATTCAACAATACAAAAAAAGGATCATATACCATGATCGAGTGGGATTTATTCCAGGGATGCCAGGATAATTTAATATCCACAATTAATCACTGTTGTACACCACGGTAACAAAATAAAGGATAAAAATCATATGGCCATCTCAATAAATGCCGAAAAAGCACTTGACACAATTCGACATCCAAATATGATGAAAACACTCAACAAAAAGTGGGCACAGAGGAAACACACCAGCACAGAAGAGAGGCCAGATATGACAAACCCAGAGCTAACACCATGCTCACGGGTGAAAGCTTTCCCTCTAAGATCAGGAACAAGACTAGAATGTCTACTCTGGCCAGTTTTTTTTTTTAATGTTCGTTTTTTTAATGCTTATTTTAAAATTTATTTTTGATAGAATAAAAAGAGAGAGCAGGGGAGAGGCAGAGAGAGAGGGAGACAGAGGATCCCAAGCAGGCTCTGCACTGACAGCGCAGATGCAGGGCTCAAACTCACGAACCGTGAGATCATGACCCGAGCTGAAATCAAGAGTCGGACACTTAATCGACTGAGTGACCCAGGCACCCCTTAAATGTTTATTTTTGAGAGAGAGAGAGAGAGCAAGCAGGTAGGGGCAGAGAGGGAGTAGGGGACAGAGGATCCAAAGTGGGCTCCGCATTGACAGTGGCAAGGCCGATGTGGGGCTCGAACTCGTGAACCACGAGATCGTGACCTGAACGGAAGTCGGACACTTGACTGACTGAGCCACCCAGGTGCCCCTGCTCTCGCTATTTTTATTCAACATACAGCGTAAGTCCTAGCTGCAGCAATGTGACAAGAAAAAGAAATAAAAGGCATCCAACTTAGTAAAGAAGTAAAACTGTCATGATTTGCAGGTGACATGATACTGTATATAGAAAACCCTAAAGACTCTATCAAAAAACTATTAACTAATGAACATGAACAAATAAATGAATTCGGTGAAGTTGCAGGATACAAAATATACAGAAATCTGTCTATACACTAATAACAAACTATCGGAAAGAGACAGTGAAAAAGCAATCTCACATGTAATTGCATCGAAAGGAATAAAATACCTAGGAATAAATTTAACCAGGGAGTTGAGAGACGTGTACTCTGAAAACTGTAAGACAATGATGACAGAAACTGAAGATGACAAATAAATGGAAAAATATACCATGCTCGTGGATCGGAAGAATTACTATTGTTGAAATGTCCATACTACGGGGGCGCCTGGGTGGCTCAGTCAGTTAAGCATCAGACTTCGGCTCAGGTCATGGTCTCGCGGTTCATGGGGTTTGAGCCTTGCATCAGGCTCTGCGCTGGTGGTGCGGAGCCTGCTTGGGGTTGTCTCTCTTTCTCCCTCTCTCTGCCGCTCCCACACTCACACACACACACTCTCTCTCTAAATAAGTAAGTAAACTTAAAAAAAAAAAGCCCACACTGCCCAAAGCAATCTACAGATTTCAATCCAATAAAAATACAAAGGCATTTCTTACATTTTAGAACAAATAATCCTAACATTTATATGGAACAACAGAAAACCCCGTTTCGTTGCAGCAATCTCAAGAAAGAAGAGCAGAGCAGGAAGTATTACGCTCCCGGATTTCAAACTATAATAATCAAGACAGTAGGGTACTGGCATGAAAACAGACACACATAGCTCAATGGAACAGAGCAGAGTCCAGAAAGAAACCCACACTTAGATGGTCAATTAATCTTTGCCAAAGGAGGCAAGCATATACAATGGGGAAAAGACAGTCTCTTCAATAAAAGGTATTGGGAAAAGTGGACAGCTACAGGCAAAAGAATGAAACTGGACCACTTTCTAACACCATACATGGAAATAAGGTCAAAATAGATTAAAGACCTAAATGTAAGACCTGAACCCATAAAACTCCTAAAAGAAAGCATAGAAAATAAACTCTTGGACATCAGCCTTAGCAATATTTTTCTGGATCTGTCTCCTCAGGCAAGAGAAACAAACCCAAAAATAAACAGTTGCAACTACATCAAACTAAAAACTAAAAAGCTTTTGCATAGTGAAGGAAACTGACACAATGAAAGGCAACCTACTGAATGTGAGAAGATATTTTACAAATGATACGTCTGATAAAGGGTTAATATCCAAAATATATCAAGAACTCCTGTGTTACATCCATATACACACATATATACACATATACATACATATATATACAAATACATATGTATATACATATATATGTCAATACCAAAATGAAAATCAAAATACACCAAGAACTCCTGTTGTATATACACACATACATATATATGTATATATACATATATACATATGTATTACACAACATACATATATACACATGTATATACATATATATGTATGTACACACATATACAAATGTATATATTTGTATATATACGAATGTATATACACATACATAACATATATAACGCACATACATATACATATGCCTATACACACATACACATAACATACATACATATACACACATAACACATTTATATAACATACATATATACATATATATGTGTATATACACATATACATACATATACATATATATAACTCAATACCAAAATGAAAAGCCACTTAAAAAATGGGCAGAGGCCCTGAATAGAAATTTTTTCCAAAGGAGACATACAGATGGCCAAGAGACACAGGAAAAGATGCTCGACATCATTAATCAGGCAAATGCAAATCACAACCACAAAGAGATTCCACCTCACACCAGTCAGAATGGCTAGTGTCAAAAAGACAAGAAATAACAAATGTTGGTGAGAACGAGGAGAAAAAAGAACTCTCGTGCACTGTTGCTGGGAATGTAAATTGGGGCAGCCATTATGGAAAACGGGACGGAGATTCCTCAAACAATGTAAAATAGAAAGATCCAGCAATTCCATGTCTGCATATTTATCCGAAGAAAACAAAAACCCTAACTTGAAAAGATCTACGCATCCCGTGTTCACTGCAGCATTCTTTACTATAGCAACTTAAGTGTCCATCAAGAGATGAATGGACAAAGAAGATGTGGCGTGTATATACAATAGAATATTATTCAGCCACAAAAGGAATGAAATCTTGCCATGGATGGACCCTGAGGGTGTTATGCTAAGTGAAATAAGTCAGAGACAAATACCGTATGATTTCACTTAAACACGTGAAGTCTAAAAAACCAGCCAAATGAACTAACGAATCAAAACAGAAACAGACTCATAAATACAGACAACAAACTGGTGGTTATCAGCGGGGAGAGGGGTACGAGCTGGATGAAACAGGTGAAGGGGATTAAGCGGGACAAGCTTCCAGTTCTAAAATAACCTAGTCGCGGGGATGAAAAGTACGGCAGAGAAAATATAGTCATTAATGTTGTAGTAACTTTGTATGGGGACGGACCCATCATGATTTCACGATGTCCATAAATGCTGAATCATTATGTTTTATGCCTGAAACTAAGGTAATACTGTATGGCAACCAGAGTTCAATTTAACAAAGATTCCGCCTGCTCATGGAGGCCCCTCCCGGCCACCTCATCTAGCATTATGTTTCTCCTTCTCTGACTTACTTTTTCCCTTAGCATTCAGCTCTACCTAAGATACTAGATTTTCCTTATTTCCCCTTGGCTTTTCTTCTACCTCTGGATCATACGGTCCATGAGGGCAGAGGCTTCTGTCCCTTTCTCTGTCCTCAGCCCCTAGAAAGGTCAGGTACGCAGAGACGCTCTATACATACATGTTGACTACACGAACAGACTCATTCTCTCCATACCATTATTTGTTCACAGATGGAGAGCTTACCTACTTTGTATCCTGTTATGAGGATACAACAGAAAGTCGAAGGTGATGGGGCGCCTGGGTGGCTCGGTCAGTTGAGCGTCCGACTGGCTCAGGTCATGATCTCACGGTTCGTGGGTTCAAGCCCCATGTCAGATTTTGTGCTGACAGTGCGGAGCCTGCTTTGGGTCCTCTGTCTCCCTCTCTCTCTGCCCCTCCCTTGCTTGCACTCTCTCTCTCAAAAATAAATAAACCTTAAAAAAATGCTTTTAAGTTAAAAAAAAGAAAAGTAGGTTACTGAAAAGCTAAAAGCTCTATATAGCTACTGATATAAAATCGCCTTGTTCCCAGTCCTGCTAATGCAGTGAGCCCTACGAGTAAAGTCTCCCATCTAAATGCTGGATATTTCCTTTTCTTATTTTTTATTTTTTAATGTTTATTTATTTTAGAGAGAGAGAGAGAGAGAGAGACAGAGCACGAGCAGGGGAGAGAGAGAGGGAGAGGGAGAGACAGAAACTGAAGCAGGCTCCAGGCTCTGAGCCATCAGCACAGAGCCCAACGCAGGGCTCGAACCTACGAATCACGAGATCATGACCCGAGCCAAAGTTGGACGCCTAACGGACTGAGCCACCCAGGTGCCCCTAAGTGTCAGATATTTCTTTCTTTCTTTTTTTTTTTTATTTTTTACAATTTTTTTAAATGTTTATTTTTAAGAGAGAGATAGAGTGCAATAGGGGAGGGACAGAGAGAGAGAGAGAGAGAGAGAGGGAGACACAGAATCCAAAGCAGGCTCCAGGCTCCAAGCTGTCAGCACAGAGCCCGACGCGGGGCTCAAACCCACAAACTGTGAGATCATGACCGGAGCCGAGGTCGGACGCTTAACCGACTGAGCCGCCCACTACTACTATTAGTAGTTACTATTTACGTGCCAAACACCGCTAAGCACTTGACATGCATGGTCTCATCGAGTCCCCAAGCAGACCTGTATGTAGGTCCCATCAGTGTGCCCACTTTGCAGATGAGAAACCCTGAGGCTCAGAGAGGTTGGGCAATTTGTCCCAAGTCTTTCTGATGAAGCAGCAAAATAAAGTTCTGAATCACAGGTCTGGTACATTTTTGCTACCACAGTCAGGAAAGTTCTTTTGATGACAAAAATAATGCAGAGTTTTACTATCGGTGAAAAATGCAAATTCGAAAGACTTTACTGGTACTGCGATGTGAGTAAGAATGGTTAAACCTGGTGTCCGAAGCCTTGTGTATTTTGGGGAGAGAACAGGTATACGTATACATTGCCAATGAGCACAAGAATTGGTTTATTCTTTGAAGGAACGCAACCTGGAAATGCGAATACACAAATAAGTTCTAAGAGAAAAGTTGGAAAAAAGAAAACAATTTTAAACATTAAAAAAAAAAAACAAATGAAAGTTAGAAAATCCCCAATGCCTAACATACAGTTAAAAATTGTTTTTATAATAAAAATAAGACATCATTATAAAAAAGCCCCAGTGAGCAAAAGGACACAAAGCAGAAGATGTAAGTTCCCCTTCCGCCCCCGCAATACCCAGTTCTACTCCCTCAAAGGTCACTTACCGTTGATAAGAGTTTTGTGCATATACTTTCAGGTGCCTGGTGATTTGGAGTGTCCAGCAATATGTAATTGGCTAAGCCATCCATGGTAGAGTAGCTCAATGAGATACTGTTCCCTGGAAGTGAGTATATGAAGCAATGTTATGTAAAAATGACAAAATACAGGGATAACACACGCTCACTGGAGCCACACAAGACTCCACGGCCTGAACGCTGATAAAAATGGGAAGAGATTGGGGGCGCCTGGGGGGCTCAGTCGGTTGAGCGTCCGACTTCGGCTCAGGTCATGATCTCGCGGTTTGTGAGTTCGAGCCCCGCATGGGGCTCTGTGCTGACAGCTCAGAGCCTGGAGCCTGCTTCGGATTCTGTGTCTCCCTCTCTCTCGGCCCCTCCCCTGCTTGAGCCCTGTCCATTTCTCTCTCTAAAAAATAAATAAATAAATAAATAAAATGGAAGAGATCGGCCTGATGGAGAGAGTTGAATTTAATGTGTCTAAGCTGCCTGGGTTCACAAAAGGAAAAAACAAAACAAAACAAAACCAACCAGTAAGATACCACATTGAGAGGAAGAAAATCTTAGAATTGAGAAATCTGGTCGGGTGGAGAGAGAGCACTGAGCCGGCTGCTTGGGCAGCCCTGGGTCCCAGTCCCCGCTGTTGTGGGCTGTCCCTTCCCGTTTCTAGGCCCCCATCTGCTCATCTGTGAAGTGAGGGGGCTCCTTTAAATGAGCTCGAGGGACCCTCCCTAAGGTACAAAGTCTTTGTGTGCCAGATGAAACATTGGGGCTAAAGAAATAGAATACGGTGCTTGGAGGCCTCCCACTGTCCCTCCTCACGTCACTGGAGACTGTTAGACTATGTCACTCCCTTCCTTCTGTGGACCTTCATCTTAATTCAGGATTTTTTTTTTTTTTTTTTTTTCGATTTGGAAGCTTCCTGTGCCCCAATAGCCAAGCCAAGGGGATTCAGTTGAACTGAACTTGTTGAATACCAATAGCATTCGAGGCCCTGTGCTGCGAATCAGGGCTGCATTGTGACTTCTGTGGGCCTTACGCACTAGTAAGATGCATGCTTGGAGGCGGAAATGTCTCCGAGGGGGTAGATAGGGATCTGAGGGGTCAGATGATTCTAGCGCCTGACCCATTCCTTTCCTGAACTTACTTTATATGCCACCGATGGCTGCAGTGAAGGGAGCTCGATTTTCAAAATCAGCTTGTGAAATCAGCCTTATTACATTTTTTATTTTTTGAGAGTGGGAGAGACTGAGAGTAGGGGAGGGGCCAAGGGAGAGGGAGAGAGAGCATCCTCCGAGACTCCATGCCTAGCATGGAGCCCGGTGCGGGGTTCGATCTCACGACCATGAGATCACGACCTGAGCCAAAATCAAGAGTCGGATGCTTAACCGACTGAGCCACCCAGGTGCCCTGCAGCCTCACCACTCTCTAGTCATACCTTCAGGCCTCCCAACTGGAGTGAACGGAACACATGCTCTGATCACTTTCTGATTATTCTCCAATGAACCCAACTCGCCTCCCAGGTCAGGGTCTGGAAGGAGGTCAGTGTGTAGGCGTGTGTGTACACCCGCGTATCCGAGCGCGTGCCTCTCTGTGTTCCAAAGCCCCATCTCAAGGGATGTTGCATCATTCACTCATCTCGTGTCAGCTTCACCTTTTCTCTCCGCCACCTGCGGAGATAATTGGGAGTTGACTCTAGTTTGAATCTCGATCAAAAAACGAGAGGAATGGACGACAGAAGCAGGGCTCCGACCCCTACTGTCGTGCGTTGCCTTTTTTCGGGAGGACTTGAATAGAAGGGTGCTTTTCTGTGTGCTTTCTTTTCTCTACGAAATAGACTTTGGAGTACCAAGAGCGCTGGGTGCATTACACACGGTTTATACAGAGGAAAGACACGGCTCACAGCTACCACTACATCTACTGTGTGCGCTGGAGCATCCCAACAGCTGTGAGACCCTTGCCACAAGTCTCCGCCTCTGCCTACTTCACCATCAAGATCACCAAAAACAAACCTCCCGTAAGCGCTTCCTTTTCTGCCCTGTTCGCTTAGACGAGACTTCAATGAAAATGGAGACTTCTCTTGTCAAGGTCATCGATGACCTCGGTGTTTTTGTATAGTTTTACAAAATAGTTCTTAGTAATTCTTTCTGTCCTCACCTTGCTGGGCCAATCTGTAGCACTTGCCCTAGCTGCTCACTCCTTCCTTCAGTTAATGTTCCATTTGGCTGCTAGAACAACATACTCTCCTGCTCTTCCTCCTGCCTCGATGACCATTCCTTCTCAGTCTCTCCTGGCCTCGAGTCTGCCCTCTGTACTCATTTCCTTGGCGGTCTTAGTGTCTCCTGGCTTCAAATGCCACCTCTAGCTTATGATTCCCAAATTTCTGTCCCCAGCCCGGACTTCTGCCACTGTTCAATACACATCTCATGTTTAAGACACATCTCACTTCTCGTGTCCAAAACTGAACTTGCCATCTTTCCGTTCTCAGCCTGATCTACCTGCAGACATCGCAGTTCGGTTCACGGCCCAAACCCTTGGCATCGCCCTTGACTTTCGCAGCCCTTATCCAACACATCAGGAGATCCCGTTGGCCCTCTCTTCAGAAATAGGTCCCGAATCCAACAATTTCTTACCGCTCCACTTCTACCACCTTCGTATAAGACCCCAGCGTCTCTTACCAAGATTATTTCAATGGCCTTCTCACTGGTCTCTCTGCTTCCACTCTGGCCCTTGTCGTGTATCTTTTCAACAGAGCGGCCACCAGAGCCAGCCTTGTAAAATGAATGTATGTCACTCCTCTGTTTACAATGGGTTTCTCAAACTGCCGAGTGCATGCAAATTCATGGGGGATCGCGTCAAAAGGAGACTGTGATTCGGCAGGTCTGGGGTGGGGCCGGAGATTCTGCATTACCCACAAGACCCTAGGCGGTGCTGATGCTGCAGGTTCACAGAGCACAACTTTGGGTAGTGAGGGCCTACATGGCCTTGCGTGACCTAGTCACTTGTTATTTCTGCATTCCTCCTCCTCCCTCAGTTACTCTCCTCCGGCTACTGTGATCTTGCCATTCTTTAATAATCCAGGTATAGTCCCACCCCCACGTCTCTGCATCTGGTGGTCCCTCCGACTGGATGGCTCTCACCGCCTAGACCACACTTGCTATCCCTTCCCCCACGCTTTGCTTTTTCTCCATAACACTTCATTACCTTCTGAGTCTTGTTGTGGTCTGCTCCCCCTATCAGAATGTAAGTTCCACAAAGGCAGGAATGTCTGTCTGGCTATAAAATGAGTCCTGGCCAAATAGTAGGCACTCAGTAAATACTTGAAGCAATGACTGCCTATACCCGCCATGCAGACGATGAACACGAAATATTGATAGCTGCTGTGAAAGGAGTTAAAATAACACCCAGGAATCTAGGGCTTGGGTCATCGGAGGAGCAGGGCTGGTACCAAGCATAATGCCCGGAACACGGCAGACATAAAAATGTTTCTTCTCCCCTCGCCTTCCGTCCTTTCGGGGAAGTTATCTGAGGCTTTGTCTGACTCTAAAGCTTTATTGATGGCGCCAACTATGTCTTATATTTATCCTAGCCTGCTACAAACTTATCTATTCGAACCTGCGGTAATGTAAAAAGGTAAAGAACGTGGAGCTCTCCCTTCCCCTGGTCATATATCCTGCCATCAGCTGTCTTGCTAAGCGGCAAGGTCGGAGATTGGAAAGTAAGGCTGGTGGAAGTGAGCAAGGCCACGACCAGAGCCCACGCACGGAGTGCTTAAGGAGAAGGGCTCTTGGTCAGAATGCCAAGTGTAATTTTGGGAGGGAGAATGGGGGGGGGGCACTGAGACAATTTTACAACCTCCTTTTTTTATGTGGCTTTAAGAACATTTTCAAACTTGTTCACCTATATTACTTCATTCTTAGGCTACTCCTAAGAGGTAATTACGGTCAGCCGAGTAAAGTGGAAGATGTAAATAAGGTAAATGACCATTCGTGAGGAACACAAGCCTTTCTTGACTTGTTTCCAAGTTTTATGGAGATTCTTTAGGTTATTCGTTGCCAAAAAAAATCTTTTTGGGGAACAGAGATTTGAAGTGACAAAGAACCTATAGACATCCCAATAAGGAGGGTAAATTCTAGAAATTTGAGAGTATACATGTATGGACAAGGGTAGGGATGGAAGGAACTAGGAGTTGGTATGACTGGCCTAGGCTAACAGCTGTCCTTTTCTCTCTTTAGGATATGCCCATTGAGGTCTCTTATATCTTTGAGGGCCATTCGTCAGTTCACAGGTAACGAACACTTTTACTGATCGGGTCTATGGAATAGATAGAGACAACCTTCACTCTCCAGCCCCAAAAGACTTTTTGCTTACTCGGAATGTAACAGAATAAACAGGGAGTCCCTGGCTCAATGTTTTCTTTTATTTGAGAAGGTTTTAGTATGTTTGTTTTTCTTCCTCTGCAGACCAGGAATTACTCGCTTTCGAGAAAAATGGCTGAGGGACATTATTGAGGCCAAAAAGATTTTAATGGAGTCAATTACCTTCTAATTCAATGGTGTCTAATTCCTATAGAATGTTTTAGGATTCGATTTCTAATCACGATGTATTAAAAATACGATACTGCGCATCAAACCACAGAATGTTTATTGAATAATAAACTTTCGGCAAACAATCCAACTGAATTTTTTTTTTTTTTTTGCATTCATTCATTTTCCATTTGGCAACTTCCATCACATTAGCAGAGTAACCAGTAAGTTGTTTTCCATTTCCTAAATGCTTTTTCCCATCACTACCTGTATCACTTAGAGGCTCATAGGTATCGAAGCCAAGTTTATGGAGATTTGCTAAAATTCACCTGTCAGACTAAACTGAGATTGGCTGCTCGTTCCCCCACGTGACCCTCTCTCTAGTGCAGACTCACCTCTTCATGGGCATAACTAGGGAAAAGAAACGTGGTGATAGTTCTAAAGCTCATAATATTTCCCTACTCACAGACCCCTTCCTTCACTTACTGTAAGTTAAATAATACGTTCTGAAACCCTGAAACTGGGCACGCTGCCTATCACGATACAGCATCATGACCGTGACGGCAACAGGGTGGCTTGAAGACAGAAGGCAATAAAACAGGGAATGTTCGATAGCTACCCTTACTTTGTCTTCTTCCTAGCCTAACACCAGATCGTCACTTGTTCCTACCATTCCTATGAGGTGGTCTTGCCTGGCTGCAAAGTCTTAAAACACCAAAGACAAAATAACATTATGGGTGATTACTTACAGGTACGTCAGAATACGTATTTATGTAGATAAGCACTGGAAGGGAACACAGAATACTAAAGACAACTGATATGGTAAGACCGTGGGGAATAGTTTTCTTCTTTTTTTAACTCTTACATTTATGCAATAGATACAAAAGGAGGGAAGTACTTATCAGAACAACAGGCAAGGAGGTGGAAAACTAGAGAAGTCTCCCTGAAGAATAAAACATATATTTCAAATACAACACCCCTCCTATTTGATTTATGGGTCAGATGACTAAACGCAGTTTGAAGCGGTACCTCTCATGAGCTCAAAATAAAATACTTTTAGCACTTTTATTCTTCCCTCCTCTTTCCCAAAGAATATGCAGGTGAAGCTGTTCCTTGGTAGATCTTTCCTGAACAAACCCCGGTGAAAGGAAGGGAAAGTTCTGAAATACGTTACTATATTTTCTTTCATGTCCTCAACGAGCACTTGCTGACTATCTACTCTGTGGAGGAGACAGGAGAACCCAATAAAAACCCACAATAATCCTAGATCAGAGTTGTTGCATTTGAACTACCTTGCCTACTGAAAATAAGAGTGTCGACTCCTTCAGGCTCTAGGAACCAGTAATAAAAAACAATGTTCTTAGACAGCAAAATTCTTAAATAGCTTATAAATTTTGGTTTTATTACACAGGAAGTAAATGGATTACAACTCATAAATTTGGACACTAGTTTCCTTTTGGAAACTGACTTCTTTTGGAAATAAGAGATTTACTAGGTTAGGCAGCAGCAACAATGACCAACAAATCACTTCAGATTCAGGGGTCATAAATATTGCCACATGCCAAATGGTTTTTAGTTCATTAGTTGTGGGGTAAAGGTACACATTTTCCTAGAATATATGTTGAATAGTAAAACTTTTTATCAATACTTTGAAATACGACTGCCTTATTTTAAACCTTTGGAGAAAAACCCTTTACTTCAAGGAGAAAGGGCAGTCTGGAGCCGCCGAGCTAGGACTTCCCCACCCCCCGGCAGTTTAGATTTATCCCAGACACGTAACAACACAGCTCAAAACGAACTTAACAGGAACAGCCAAAACTTCCCTCGTCTCCTTTCCCCTTCACTCTTGTGACCTGACAACTCCAAGGGAACAAAATAACGGAAGAAAAAGATCATGAACTGCTAGTGCCAGAATTTTCCATTTCTCCCAAACCTAAAAGTCAACAGTAGCCACAAAAAGTGATAAAGTAAGGAGTTCTTTACAAAGTTAAACCGAATGACAGATGTAAAAAAGAAACTGAAAGGTTTAACAATGTTGAAAATGAAATATGCTTATTATATAAAGGACAGACTTAAAATACATTGACCATCATTTCAGCTTCATCCTTATGAAATAACGATGTTAAAAACGATGCTTTATTCGATTTTTTCCATGAAACTCTTAACCATAGTGGACTCCCATTTATTTCCAGTATTCAAATAATGACCTAAGCACAACTTACACGGAAATAACGTACTTCCATTGGCACAGCAGTAGACGTCCCAACATTTTACATTTGGAAGAACCATTTTTAAGTAAACCTTTAAGAATTTAAAACACTAACGTTCACATTTTCGACTCAGTAAGTCTGTGAGTTAGTTTGCTTTTTGGCTTGTTTTTTCGATTTGGGGATAGAGGTAGGGACTGAAATCAAAATACATTATTCAGGGCGGATCATATATCATACAGGTCACTTTTCAAATTCCAGGTTTCCTTTTTTCGGCAATGCCTTCATCTCATTAACACCAGTGGCCTCCTGTATATTTTTATCAAGACCATTTATAAACACATTCAACACAGAGGAATGATAATTGCCCACGAGTTCAGCTGGGGTAGGGGTGGGCATCACGTAGAGCTAATAGTAGCACTGGCCCATGGTGTGAGAGTTAAGTTTCTTGTCTTATTGACACTTTCTCTCAGTGCCGCCTCCCCGAACATGGTATGATTTCATTCGTAATTTGGATTTTTAAACCAGAAAGTTGTTATGGTCAGTCCAAAAAAATCCAAAGAATTTGCTAATATTATATCAATAAGCAGCTTTTTATTGAAGGACTGAAAGAATTAAATAGAAGGCACAGGAGCACTGTAAAGCTTTTTCAGATCATAATAATCTTTTTGTATGTATATATGGAACCCAGACTTTCTTTTTTTGTCATTAAAAATGTCTGCTGAACAATCAGAAAATCCTTATTTGTCATCTTTCCCTTTAGTTTTTCTGTATACCATCTCTCGAAAACTGGCCAGAATCTTGTTTTCTCTCTTTCGCCTCTCTTCTTGGTTAAAGGACGCCAGGGCTCTCTTCTCATCGGCGCTATAGATCTGGTTCTCTTTCCGCAGCCGCACGGCCTCCATTCGGCGATGCCTGGAGATAATTTTATTTTTGGCTTAATTTCTCCGTAATTATTCTTATAGTACTTCCCCACCAATCCTGTCTTAATACAGAGTGGTCTAGTTAAAAAACTGACGAACAGACATTGTTTTGGTCGTGGGTCAGATTTTCAAAAGATCATTTTATCTGCCGATGTGTCCTTTGATTCATTTAATGATCTGGTGCTCTGTCGACGTCATGAAGGTTATCGATTTCAAATACTAAGAGCGTAAGTGTAGTCCTGTTGTTCCTACTAAAACAACCCAAACTAGCAAACTATTGAACTTCCTATGTGATATGTGCAATTTACCTTTGGGGAACTGACAGGAGGACAGAAGAAAGATTTAACTTGTCATCGACCAGGTGGAACTTCCTCAGGGTTCTAATTTCTCACACGATCAAAAGAACCAGGTCTAATATTACAATAGAATTTTTGAGGAATTTCGTGAGTGGATTTAGCTTCCTTAGAATCCAGCAGCAGCTCAAAGAAAAGAAGGGATTTAGCACAAGGGCCAAATAAGGAAAGTGGAGGGGCTGGGGCTGAGGGGAACTATTACATCATCTTCAAAAGGTCTCCTTGCTTCGGGAGAAAACTTCGTGAAACTCTTTTATGTGTATGTAAACCAACCCTACACCATCAGTTCAATATCAAGCTCAGGCTATGTCTAGAAAAACAGAGCAAACTGAGTAAGGAAAAGGGGAGTGCCATTTTGGGTCAGTGTGGAGGCGGGGGAGCAGCAGGGTAGAAAGACAAGGAGATGACAATGTATTCAAGGTCGCTCGGGGTACGGCGAGTAGTGTATTTGGAACACAGAGTGCTATGTGAACGATGCTGTAAAACATCTCTGTACCCGTCTCTTAGTACGTGGGAAAGATTTTCTCTTGGGTGTCTAGGAATAGAGTTGTTAGGTCATAAAGTCTATGAATGCTCAACTTCCCAAGATGATAGGAGACTACCTTCCAAAGTGGTGGTACCAACTTATACTACCGCTAGCAACATCTGAGAGCCTGCAGACCCGCATCTTCTCCGATGCTGGGTACTGTTAGGACTCTGAACTTTCGTCTATCGAATAGATGTGAAATGGGATTTCGGGATATTCTTGATTTCTATTTCCACTGACGATGAACATCTTTTTATGTATGCGTAGGCCATATATTTTTCTCCTGCTAACGAATGCTTGTTTGCATCATTTCCCGTTTTTCTTTCGGGTTGTTTATAGGTATTTAAATATTCGCAATACTATCAGTTGTAAGATCTTATCCCAGCTTAAAACTTGTCGTTTTACTTGAATGGTGTCTTTTGATGAATAAAAGTTATTACTTTCAACCTAGGCAAATTTATCACTATTTTATTTTATGGTTAGTGCATTTTTGGGGTCTTCTTTAAGAAACACTTCCCCCCCCAAGATCTATTAGATATTTACTCATATTTTATACTAAAGAGTGTCAGAAGTTGTTTTTGACATTTAAGTCCTTTATCTAGCTGCACTTATTTTTTGTAAGTTTATTTATTTATTTATTTTTGAGAGAGAGAGAGAGAGAGACAGACAGACAGACAGAGAGGGAAAGAGAGAATCCCAAACGTGTTCCATGCTGTCAGCACAGAGCCAATGCGGGGCTCCATCTCACAAACTGTGAGATCATGACCTGAGCTGAAAGCGAGAGTCGGATGCTCAACCAACTGAGCCACCCGGGCGTCCCTGCACTGATTTTCAAATATGGTGATGCGGGGTTCTACTTTCATCTTTTTCCATATGGATAACCATTTCTCCTGCTCCATTTACTGAATAGTTCCTCCTTTCCCCAATGATTTGACATGCCCTCTCTTTCGCAGAACTAAGTTCTACACATGTATGGTTCTGCCTCTGGGTTATTTTATTCCACTGAATAATTCATTTGTTCCCTTATGCTTTTTATTTTTTTATTTTTAAAAATTTTTTAACGTTTATTTATTTTTGAGAGACACAGAGGCAGAGCACGAGCAGAGGAAGGGCAGAGAGAGAGGGAGACACAGAATCTGAAGCAGACTCCAGGCTCTGAGCCATCAGCACAGAGCCCGATGTGGGGCTTGAACTCATAGACTGCAAGATCATGACCTGAGCTGAAGTCAGCCACTTAACCGACTGAGTCACCCAGGTGCCCCCCTTATGCTTTTTAAAGTTCTGCAAATTTTAGGGGCGCCTGGGTGGCTCAGTCGGTTGAGCATCTGACTTCAGCTCAGATCATGATCTCAGGGTTCATGGGTTCGAGCCCCGCGTCAGGCTCTGTGCTGACAGCCCAGAGCCTGGAGCCTGCTTCAGATTGTGTCTCCCTTACTCTCTGCCCCTCCCCTTCTCACGCTCTGTCTTTCTCTCTCTCCAAAATAAATAAACGGTAAAAAAAAAAAAAAAAAAATTAAAAAAAAAAGTTCTGTAAATTTCATGAGTCCTCATATCTGGGAGGGCGAATCTTATCTTCCTATTTTGCTTCATCGAAGGTGACCAGGCTATTCTTGGCCATCTAGTCTAACATACGCATTTTATTTATTTATTTTTATTTATTTATTTTTTAAAACCAATTGATTTGACTTTATTATAACTGGTATGTTTCTCATGAGGTATCTAATTTAACATCTTTTTTAAAAATTTTATAATAGTTTATTTTCAAATTAGTTTACATATAACACCCAGTATTCATCCCAACACGTGCCCTCTGTAATGCCCCGTCACCTGTAACATACGCATTTTAGAACCATCTCATTAAGTCTCACATAAAACTCTGTTGTGATTCTGACTGGAACTGTACTGAATCTACAGATAAGTTTGGGAAGAACTGATGACTTTATATAATGCCTTCCTCTTTAATGTCTCTCAATAATGTTATTTTATAGTTTTCTCTATAGATGTCTTAGATATCTTTTGTTAAATTTATTCCTAAATCCTTCATATTCTCTGACACTATTATAAATGTTTCTTTTTATTTAACTACATTTTCTAATTGTTTCCTGGTTCTATTGCTAACAGAAATGCAATCCACTTTTATGTATTAACCTTATATCGAACCATTTATTAAACCCTCCTACTATTTAGAATCATCTGAAGATTCGTTAGGATTTTCTATATTAAAAAAAAAAACATCAGTCACAAAAAATGACAGTTATATCCTCCTTTCCAATGCTTATGACTCTCATTTCTTTTTCTGTCTTATTGTGCTGGTCCTCAGAATTCCAAGATTCTAGAGTAGCTTCAGGGGTTCTGCGAATATTTGCTCCCAACTTTATTTTAAAATATTTACCCACTTTATAAAGGTTTTTTTTTTTTTTTTTAAATTTTAAGTCGCTCCATGCCCAATGTGGGGCTTGAACTCATGACCCTGAGATCAAGAGTCCCATGCTCTACTGACTGAGCCAGCCTAAGGCGCCCCTATAAGTTTTAAAAAATCCAAAATTCAGGTTGATCTTGGTACTGATGCCCTATTACTTAGTTCACTCTAATCATTCTTCCTCGTACTTTGCTTTTTCGTCCAAAATCTTATTTTCATTTCCCTATGCAGAACTTGATGTCTGTCATAACTGTTTTCTGCTCTTCAGTCTCAGAGTCCACAGAGAATTAGAGACTCCACATCCTCTGACTCTACAGAGAACCAGAGGCCAACTCAGAAAACAGGAAACACTGTCTCCTGAAAATGACCTCCTCCTACCGGAACGCCCCATTCTTCATGGAGCAGTGATAAGTGACTGAATTAACTATATCCTCTAGAAAACAAAACTATCTGTACCAAAATACAAACCGGGAAAAGACACTGGAAAGGCTGATTCTTTGAAGCTGGAGACAGAGCTGATTTTGAGGCTGCACTGCACACGTACTTGGAATTTTAGACAACCATGTTTATACCAATGAAACCAATATTTAACCAAAATGTATACTCTACTTTTCACTAGGAATGATCACTTAATGAAAATCAATTATCAAAATATAATTCTGGTAGTGAGAAAGGAAAAGATCTAATCATGGGAACTGACCTCGATGCCAATAACTTACCTGCTGCCACTCATTACATAACCCGAGCATTCGAAGGATGCAATTTCTTCACTCGTCAAGCCAATTTCACCTCTTCTTGGGATACGTTTCCCAGCTTTTACATATTCGGCCATAGCTGCACCCTCACCGGGTAACAGTGCATGGCCATAGCTGCAAAGTAATTCGGAATTCAGAAAAGTTTCTTATAAAAAACTCATCATCTAAAGAAAGCGCAAAAAAGATCTTCTCTCAGAAAACAGCACAAATAACAGTTGCTGGGCAGCGGCAGGCTGGGAAGCCCAACGTGAATTACTATAATTCGTGAACACTGCACTCTGACCCACATAGCTAACTCAGAAATAAAGACATGCTTTGGAAGAACAAAAGAACTGAAGCTAGTGAGTACAGATTCATGGTTTACAAGTATGGATCAATTTGTCCCTATAGGCACTGCCTTTACAGCCTCTGTCTCCAGCAAATTCCTTTTCCCTTTAAAGAAAAAAAAAAAAGGAAACAACATATCTCGAATTAACATACTTTTTAGAATTATAACCAGTAATAATGCTATCCAGTAACTATTATCTATTAACTTTTATTCGAGGGGACTTTAAAAACTACCATCCCTTCCTTCAATTCATTGACTGCATCTTGAATACATAATTAAACACAAAGCTTAGAATATAAAAATAATCTCTGTTCTCGTGGAATTTACATCCTAACAAGGACGTAACTGCAATACAAGGTAGAACACATAAAACGATGCACACACACACAAAAAAGCCACAGAGAGGGAGGGAGACAAAACATAAGAGACTCTTAAATACTAAGAACAGACCGAGGGTTGAGGGGGGTATGGGAGGGGGGAGAGTGGGTGACGGGCACTGAGCAGGGCACGGGTTGGGATGAGCACTGGGTGTTGTATGGAAACCAATTTGACAATAAATTGTTAAAAAAAAAAAGAATTGAGCAAATAAAAAAAAAGAAACAATTATATTAAAAAAAACAATGCACAAAAGAAATAGAAAATACTTTGAGGACGAAAGGATTAAAGAAGGGTAGGAATCACATCTACTTGTGGAGGGCAGGTACTGGGAATCAGCATATGGCCCCTCCTTTAGAAAAGGGCTTCGAAAGATGGTAAGGATTTTAACAGGAAGAAACTGGGAGTAGCAAAGAAACTAGGGCTGGGAAAAGAAGGGCAGGCAGGCTGGCGGAAGCCTAAGGTAAACACAGCGTGACGTGGGAAAGTGCACAGTAAACCCAGGGAAGTGTTAGTTCAGCGCACTTGGAACCTGGGGTGGAAATAAAGGAGTAGAGGGTGATAGGGTTGGACGGGTAAGTTAGGGCCATACTTTTATGAAGGTACTTCAGTTATTTTAAATACACAGTTACTTACTTCAAAGGTTTATCATCCTGAGAGGCTAGTGTTTTTGGGGCCTCTGGGCCAATTAAATCGGAGGGTTCTTCAGGCTCTGCAGGAAAGACGGTCAGAAACAGATTCACATCTTGACTAATCAGTTAAAGTTTTTTTGTTTTTTGTTTTTTTTGGAGAGAGAGAGAACGCACACGTGCATGAGCAGGGAAGGGGTAGAAAGACGGGAGAGAATCTTACATAGGCGCCACGCCGAGCATGGAGCGGCCCACCGCAGGCCTGATCTCCCGACCGACTGATGTGGGATTCGATCTCACAAATGCGAGATCGTGACTGAGCCATCCAGGCGCCCCCTGTTAATGTAATGTTTTATCTGTCTGGAGTCAAAGTCTACCAGAAGAACCTACTTGATCGGTCCTTCCAGGGATTCTCCAGAAACTCTTCTTGGGACTCTTTAGAGCTTGAATCGCTGGAATCTTTTCTACTCTTCTTAGACTTCTTTTTCTTGTATTTCTTCCTGTAATGATTATAATTTGATACAAGTACAATTAATACTCCCACATTAAAGGGAATCTCATTTTTTAAGGCAATGAAAGACTGATGAAAGTGATTTAAATTTTCGGCTGATTAAAACGTTTAGAGAAGAATTTTAATTAAAAAATCTTTTAACTTATTCAACCAAATCATGTTTCACTATAAAAAAGATCCCTCAAGGGAACAATGAAATACAGTTCTCATGTTGTTGAAAGAAAACAAATAAAGCAGTTTAAAAACCAGCTCTTACCAACTTGAGCATCAATAATTTGAAGTGTAATGGCTTAAAATACATCAAATATGTTTGAATCCTTGGGTTCATAATGATTCTAAAAAAGCCTGACTCATTGTTTTGAAAACTCATAAAACAAAAAAAGTTTCTTAAAAAAGTAATTATCTTGCCTTTCCTACACAAACTGTAATTCAGGGCAACCAAATAGTTGATGAGGGTAGGTTTCTCTTATAAAATTATTCTACCTAAGAAAGCCAACATTATATTATCGCCACTTTGCAATCCCTAATGAAATAAGGGATCTAGGCAATGACCATCCAAGGCTATTAATAGGACAAAAAGAGACAATTACCTGCCTCCTGATGAAGTACACAGCACCCCCTAGGAAGTATGTGTGCCAAAGACTCAAATCTGAACCTCAAGTCTCTAGACCTTGCTATCAATATACAGGAAATACAGAGGACAGAGAACATGTTAAAAGCACACTGTTAAAAATATAATCGGGGTGTCTGGCGGGCTCAGTCAATGGTGCACACGACTCTTGATCTCAGGGTCGTAGGTTTGAGCCCCACATTGTGTACAGAAATTACTTAAAAATAAAAAGAATTTTTAAAAATACAATCAGGGTGCCTGGGTGGCTCAGTCAGTCAAGCATCCATGACTCCTGATCTCGGCTCAAGTCATGATCTTATGGTTTGTGAGACTGAGCCCCATGTCAGGCTCCATCCACACTGAGCTTGGAACCTGCTTGGGATTCTCTCGCTCCCTCTTTCTCTGTCCCTCCCCTGCTTGTGCTTGTGCTCTCCCTCTCAAAATAAATAAACTCAAAAATACAATCAGCAAAACCCATACTACAGGAAACTCTACAGGTAAATGATATTTGGTTTTTTACAAAGTAAATAGCAAGAACAAAAAGGGAAGGGGAACCAATAGATTTAAAGAGGTGTATAAGACATATCAATAATCATAATTTACGGATACTATTTAGATCCAGATTTGAATACACTATAATAAAAATCTGCTGTTAATTGAGGAATTATTGCTAAATATCTTAGGCCCAATAACATTACTGTGGTTATGATTTTTTAAAAAAGAATGCCTATCTTTTAGAGAAACATGCTGTTTTATGGACAAAATGACATCTGGGATTGGTTCTGAAATAATGGGGGGTGGGCAGTGGAGATTGCGGAAGAGTTGAAATTGTTAAGGTAGGTGATGGTTACACGGGGAATCATTATACTATTTTTTTATCATTATTTACTTATTACTTTATATAATTTTATATATATTTTAATTTTTCCATGATAAAAATTGAAGAGAAAAACTGACGATCTATGTTTCTTCTTCTTTTCCTTTTTCTTGGCTTTCTTTGCTCTTCTTTTTGTATCTTCATCTGCAAATTAAAGCACATTTCAATTAAAAACAAAAACTTAACTCTAAAACCCCAGTAATCTTGATTAAATATCCTATTGCTGACCTATTTGCTGTTACAGAGAAACTTATCAATTCAAAAATTTATTGCTACTCATCAAAATATGTGCTAGGCACCAGGAACACAGAAATTAAGGTCACACTACGCCTTCAGTGATAGAGGGCATTATTATTCATTTTATTGTGTGAGATAATAGTATGGTGATAAGTAGGAAAACGTCCTTATTTTTTAGAGATGTACACAGAAATCTTTAGGGTGGCAGTATGATATTTCTAATTTACTTTGAATACCTCAGCAAAAAAAATGATATTTAAAGCAAATGCCAAAATATTAACAATTATTGATATTTAGGTGATATATATATTATATATACATAGTACTATATACAGAAGTACTATATACAGAAATACTGTTCTCTTTACTTTCTAATGTTTGAGTATTTTCATGACGAAAAGAGAAAAAAACCCTATGTGTGTGTTTGGGGCCAGTGGCACGCTTTCTAGGAGCTCAGTCTAATGGAGGAGACAGAGGTAAAGAGAGAAACAGAATCCGGAGTGATACACGGAAGCACAGGGTGTTCCGGGTGTAGAGAGAAGTGTCAGAAGTAGGCTGACTTGGGGAGGGTGATTAAGGAATGGTTGACCAGGAAAAGGAGACTCTTAAGCTAGTTCTTTCTAAAATCAGTTTTATTACAGGGGTGCCTGGGTGTCTGAGTCGGTTAAGCCTCCGACTTCAGCTCAGGTCATGATCTCATGGTTCATGGGTTCGAGGCCTCTGTCGGGCTCTGCTGACAGTTCAGAGCCTGGAGCCTGCTACGGGTTCTGCATCTCCATCTCTGTCTGCCCCTCCCCTGCTCACCTCTGTTTTTCTCTCTCTCTCTCTCAAAAATAAATAAACATTAAAAATTTTTTAAAAAATACATAAAATCAGTTTTATGACAAAAGCACTGCATGCCCGTGGCTGAAGTAAGCCACGCCGCATGCAGGGAGAGACTGGCCTGGTAGGCGCATGGACTCTGTACCAAGTAACAGAAGCGAGAGAAAGATCACGGACTACTGAGGAGACGGAAGGTCGGTGTCAGGCTACAGAGGATGCTGCAAGAGCGACAGGGCACGTGTGATTAGAGAGGGAGCCATCAGGGTCCAAACTTCACCCTCAAGGCCATGGAGGGCCACCGAAGGATTGTAAGTAGGGGACAGACACGCTCACATTTGTGCTCTAAGAAAGTTCACTCTTCCGGCAGCGAGGAAGAGAAGTGGCAACGGGGACCAGGAAACCCAGGTGACATGAGAGGAAAAGATACTTTCATGTCATGTGTCCCCAGAGGCGGCACCCTCTGTCAATCATCAGCCAGGAGAGGGCACAAAAAACGGCACCGAGGTGTCCGGGTGTGAGAACGACACAAAAGAGCCGCTCCTCGGGGCCGATGCTGCCACACGTCTCCCAGCCGCGCCTCACCCCGGGTCCCCCGCCGCGGGCCTCGTGCAGCCACACGCAGCCAGTCTGGAGTCACGCTGCTCAGGCCTGAACCCCGGCGGCGTGACCCTGAGCGCGGTGCTCACCAGCCGCGCTGGGCCCCACGGCCCCACCTCTAGGGTGTGCTCCAGTCACCGCGCGGATCGAGCGGCACCCGTGAACGTGCAGCACCGAGCAGGGTGCCTGGCACGGAGTCGGCGAGCGTCCAACAGGTCGTGGCCACTGTTACTGTGCTTAAGAACCTTCTCTGAAATGAGCTTTAAGAAGCAGAATGAGTTTGGAAGCCAGGCTTGCAGAGTGACGCTGGCCTTCTTACCACTGGAGTCTGTTTCAGAGTCAGAGTCACTGTCGCTGTCAGAATACTTCTTGTGTTTTCTTTTAGATGATTTTTTCTTTCTCCTTTTCTTGGACCTTTCTTTTGAATGACTAGACTTCCTTTTCTTCTTCTTCTTCTTTTCGTCTACATAAAACACAAATATAAAATTAACTTCTAAATATTATGATTATCAATCCTATTATATTTGAAATACTGATAAAGAACAAATGATAGGCAATTTGAGTAAAAGCAAAGTGTATTCAACTATTTATAAACATTTTGTCAACTTCTCAATTAAAAAGCTCTGTATTTTAAAAATACCTTCTGAAGTAGAAGCTGAAGTGGTGCTTTTCTTTGGCTCATCGTCCTCTACTGGTGTGTGTTCGTCAGAGCTGAATTTAAAGAAGACAGTTATAAGATTCAGAAAATTGATAACATGTGGGATATAAAAATATGGAATTAAAAATTGTGGGGGTGCCTGGGCGGCTTAGTCTGTTAAGCGTCCGACTCTTGGTTTCGGTTCAGGTCATAATCTCACGGTTCATGAGTTCGAGTCCCGCATCAGGCTCTGCGCTGACAACAGGGAGCCTGCTTGAGATTCTCTCTCTCTCCCTCTCTGCCCCTACCCTGCTCACTCTCTCTCTCTGTCAAAATCAAGGAATAAAAAATTGTTTTTCAGCAATGACACTGTCCAAGAACCGTTAAAAGCAAACACTGAAATAACTTGGTAAGGGTATATAGTTGGAGGGTCTATCACATTCAAAATAATATAATAATCACTTACATTTGCATAATGCTTTAGAGTTTACAAAACACTATTTAAACTGAAAGCAATTTGTAAGATTTATATTTTCAGAAGAAACCACAGGGAACCATAAGGAAAGATGGAAAAAACTAGAGACAGGAAGGCTGAAGGAAGACTTCACGATTTTAATTTCAGTGTATAGAGGTAGAGCAGCAGCCACTCTATCTCCCCAGAGTAACAAGAACCTAACGTACTACAAGATAAAGAGATTTAATCCTATTGTAGGTAATTCTGAAAATGAGTATATTAAAATTCTGTAATAGTTTAGAAGGGAGATTTTCATATGATCTTTTAAAAAATGTTTATTTATTTTGAGAGAGCGACAGAGAGAGAGAACACGTGAGAGCATGGGGAGGGGCAGAGAGAAAGTGAGAGAGAGGGAGGATCCCAAGCAGGCTCCACACTGTCAGTGCGGAGCCTGACTTGGGGCTTGATTGCCATGAACTGTGAGATCGTGACCTGAGCCAAAATCAAGAGGCAAATGTTTAACCAAATGAGCTACCCAGGTGCCCCTATCATATAATCTTTTAATTTGTAGATCACATCTGGAATAATTTAGGTGTTGCCTAGAAAATTATTTTTAGGGTTCTTTCCAACTCACTCTTTCGGTTCAGATTCTTTGACCATTTTCCAAGGTACCTATAAGAACAAATTTCAGATAATAACACTATCACTCTGTCACAAAATATAAGTTAACCTGTCAAGCACATTGTTTCAACTTAAAGTAGACACAGAAATAGAGAAGAGGGAAGAATAAACTTCTGAACAGCACCAAAGGGGGAAAAACAAGGAAAAAAAATAATTAGGCCTTCAGATACTATATTTTAAAATTTTTATTTTATTTTTGAGAGAGAGCATGCAAGCATGCAAGCGGAGGAGGGGCAGAGAGAGGGGAACAGAGAATCTGAAGTGGGCCCAATGTGGGGGTTGAACTCAAACCTTGAGATCATGACCTGACCCAAAGTCAGACACTCACTTAGGTGCTCCCAGATACTATTAATACAAGAAAACTAACCAGGGGCACCTGGCTGGCTCAGTTGGTCCAGCATGAGAGTCTTGATCTTGCCGTTGTAAATTTGAACCCCATGATGGGTGTAAAGATTTCTTAAAAATAAAATATTGAGGGGTGCCTGGGTGGCTTAGTTGGTTAAGCGTCCGATTTTGGCTTAGGTCATGATCTCACAGTTCATGAGTTCAAGTCCCGCACCGAGCTGTCTGCTGTCAGCACAGAGCCTGCTTTGGATCCTCCGTCCCCTCTCTCTCTGTGCCTCCCCCCCTTCAAAAATAAATAAACATTAAACAAAAACCTTGGGGGGGGTGCTTGGGTAGCTTAGTCAGTTGGGTGTCTGATTCTTGATCTTGGCTCAGGTCATGATCTCACAGTTCATGGGTTTGAGCCCTGCATGGGGCTCCTCACTGGCAGCGTGGAGCCTGCTTGAGTTTTTGTCTCTCCCTCTCTCCGCCCCTCTCCCTATCAAAATAAATAAACTTTATTATTTTTTTTAAGTTTATTTACTTGTTTGAGAGAGACAGACAGAGCATAAGCAGGTGAGGGGCAGAGAGGGAGAGAGAATCTCAAACAGGTTCTGTGCTGTCAGTGCAGAGCCTGATGTGGGGCTCAAACTCATGAACTATGAGATCATGAACTGAGCCGAAACCCAGAATCCGACGCTTCACCGACTGAGCCACCCAGGTGCCCCCTAAGCATCTCACTCTTGATATCAGCTCAGGTCCTGATCCCACAGTTGTGAATCAAGCCCCGAATCAGGCTCTGTGCTGGCAGCATAGAGTCTCCTTGGGATTCTCTCTCTCTCTCTCTCTCTCTCTCTCTCTCTCTCTCTCTCTCTCTTTCTCTCTGCTCCTCCCCTCTCTCTCAAGATAAATAAATAAACATTAAAAAAAAAAGACAGGTGCCTGGGTGGCTCAGTTGGTTAAGTATCCAACTCTTGATTTCGGTTCAGGTCATGATCTCACGGTTTGTGAGTTCAAGGTCTGAGTCAGGCTCTGGGCTGAGGGCACGGAGCCTGCTTGGAATTCTCCCTCTCTCTCTCTCTCTCTCTCTCCCCCCTTTCTTCCTCCCCCACTCATGCTCTCTCTGCCTCTCTGAAAATAAATATTAAAAAAAAGAAAAACTGAATGAGAAGATGAAAGAAAAGCAAAGAGACTTACACCAAGACACATCATAGTCAAAGTGTCAACAGTTAGAGATAAAGAGAGAATCTTAAAAGTAGCAAAAGGAAAACAACTAGTTACACACCAAGGAACCATAAGCTTACAAGCTGGTTTCAGCAGAAACTTTACAGATCAGAAGAGAATGGCATAAGATATTCAAAGTGCTGAGAGGAAAAAACTTACAGCCAAGATTACTCTACTCAGCAAGGTTATCACTCAGAAGTGAAGGAGAAATAAGGAGTTTCCCAGACAAGCAAAAGCTAAAGGAGCTCATCACTACCAAACCAGCCTTATAAGAAATGTTAATGGGACTTCTTTAAGTAGAAACGAAGAATCGTAACTAGAGGTAAGAAAATTATGAAACAAAAAATCTCATTGGTAAAAGTAAACATATACTAAAGGTAGTGGACCAACCACCTATGTAGCTGGTCTGAAGGTTAAAAGACAAAAGTAGTAAAATCAGCTAGACCGACAATAATTAGTCAATGGAAACAAAATAATAAGACGTAAAATATGATGCTAAAACATAAAACAATACGGAGGGGGGATGTAGTTCTTTTAGAATGTATTTGAACTTAAGTGGGCATCAACTTCAAATAGATTGCTATATAAATAAGACACTATATATGAACCTCATGGTAACCACCGACCAAATACCTAAAATAGATCCAGAACCAATGAAAGAATACAAACATAACACTAAGGAAAGTCACCAAAGCTCAAGGGAAGAGAGCAAGAGAAAAAGAAAGGAAGAGAGCAAGAGAAGAAAGGAACAGAGAACTACAAAAATAATCAGAAAAAAGTCAATAAGATGGCGAAAAGTCCATACCTATCGATAACTACACTAAATGCAAATTTACCAAATGCTCCAATGAAAACACACAGGGGGGGCTGAATAGATTTAAAAAAACAAGAGATGCTGCCTACGAGAGACTCACTTCAGACACATACTGACTGCAAGTGAAGGGATGGAAAAAGATACTCCATGCGGATGGCAACACCACCAACAAGCTGGGGTAGCAATACTTGTATCAGACAAAATAGCCTGGAAAACAAATTCTATAAAAAGAGACAAAGAAGGACATTACATGTGAAAAAGGGATCGATCCAACAAGAAGATGTAAAACTTGTAAATACGCACCCAGCACAGGAGCACCTAAGTACATAAACCAAGTATTAATAGACATGAAGGGAGAAATTGACAGTAATAGAATAATAGTAGGGGACCTTAACAACCCACTTACATCACTGGATAAATCATTCAGACAAAAACTCCATAAGGAAACAGTGGCGTTGAACAACATATTAGACTATATGAACTTAACATATATATACACAGAACAATCTATCCAAAAATAGCAGAAAACACATTCTTTTCAATTGCACATGGAACATTCTCCAGGATTGATCCCATGCTAGGCTCCAAGACAAATCTTGATAAGTTTAAAAAGGCTGAAATCATATCAAGCTTCTTTTCGGACCATAACAGTATGAAATTAGAAATCAATTACAAGAAGAAAGCTGGAAGGGTGCCTGGGTGGCTCAGTCGGTTAAGTGTCCGACTTCAGCTCAGGTCATGATCTTGCGTTCGTGAGTCTGAGCCCCGCGTAGGGCTCTGTGTTGTCAGCGCAGAGCCTGTTTCAGATCCTCCGTCCCCCTCTCTCTGCCCCTCCCCCTGCCTGCATACTCTCTCTCAAAAATAAACTTTAAAAAAAAAAGCTGGAAAAACAAGCACGTGAAGGCAAAACAACATGGAATTAACCAATGGGTCAAAGAAGAAATCAAAGAGGAAATTAAAAAAAATACCTTGAGCCAAATGAAAATGGAAACAGAACAGGACGAAATCTATGGGACGCAGCAGCAGAAGTTCTAAGAGGGAAGGTCATTTGATACAGGCCCAACTCAAGAACCAAGAAAAATATCAAATAAACAATCTAATCTTACACCGAAAGGAACTAGAAAAAGAACAAAGCCCAAAGTTAGTAGAAGGGAGGAAATAATAAAGGTCAGAGTGAAGGGGCGGCTGGGCGGCTCAGCTGGTTAAGCATCCGACTCTCGATCTTGGCTCAGGTCAGGATCTCACCATTCAGGAGATCGAGCCCCGTCACGGAGCCTGCTTGGGATTCTCTCTCTGCCCCTTCCCACTTGCACGCACACACGTGTGTGCGGACTCTCTCTCTCTCTTTATCTCAAAATAATAAATACACATTTTTCAAAAAAAGATCAGAGTGAAAATAAATGAAATAGTGACCGCAAAAATCATAGAAAAGTCACTGAAACTAAGAGTTGGTTCTTTGAAAAGATAAAACTGATAAAACCTTTAGCCAGACTCAGGATGGAAAAAAAGGGAGTGCCCATATAAATAAAATCAGAAATGAAAGGGGATAAGTTAATAAAAAAAATAATCATGAGACTACTAAGAACAATTATGTGCCAACAAATGGAACAACCTAGAAGAAACATAAATTTCTAGAAACATAACAATTGTCCAAATGAGGAAGATTACAATACAGACTGATTACTACTAATGAAATTGAATCATTAATCAAAAAACTTCCAACAAAAGAAACTCCAGGACCAAACGGCTTCACAGGTAAATTCTACCAATTGTTTAACGAGTGAATACCTATTCTTCTAATTCTAAAAAACTGAAGAACAAACTCACTCACTCATTCACTCTAGGGCCAGCATTACCTGATACCAAAACCAAAGACACCACAAATAAAAAATATTAGAAGCCAATATCATGATGCATGTATATGTAGATGCAAAAGTGTGCAACAAAATATTAGGAAACCAAATTTTATACTACAGTAAAAAGACCATACACCATACTCAAGTAGGAACTATTTCAGAAACGCAGGGATAATTCAATATCCACAAATCAATGCGGACATACCACATTAACAAAATAAAGGATAAAATCATACGATCATCTCAACAGATGCAGAAACACCATTTGACACAATTCAACATCCAAATAAGATACAAACTCTCAACAAAGTGAATATAGAGAAAATATACCTCAACTTAAGAAAGGCCGGATATGACAAATCCACAGCTAACATCATACTCAACAGTGAAAAAGCTGAAAGCTTCACTCTAACATCAACAAGATAAGGATGCCTACTCTCACCACTTTTATTCAACATAATACTGGAAGTCCTAACCAGAAGACAAGAAAAGGAAATAAAAGGCATCCAAACTGGTAAAGAAGTAAAACTGTCACCATTTGCAAAAGACATATTATATATAGAAAACTCTAAAGACTACCGTCCATGTTGTTTGTCAATTATACCTGGAAAAATTCGTTTGTGGGCACTTGTGTGGCTCAGTGGGTTAAGCAGCCAATTCTTGATTTTGGCTCAGGTTCTGATCTCATAGTTAATGAGTTTGAGCCCCATGTTGGGGTCTGCACTGACAGCACAGAGTCTGCTTGGGATTCTCTCTCTCTCACTCTCTCTCTGTCCTTCCCCCCCCCACCCCCCAAATAAATAAACATTAAAACAAAATCCCTTTTAGGGCACCTGGGTGGCTCAGTAAGTTGAGCGTCCAACTCTTGACTTTAGCTCAGGTCATGATCTCCTGGTTCGTGAGTTCGAGCCCCGCATCAGGCTCTGCTCGGATAGTGCGGAGCCTGCTTGGGGTTTTGTCTCCCCCTCTCTCTCTGCCGGTTCCCTGGTCACTCTCTCTCTAAAAAAATAAATACATAGAGGGAGTTAAGATGGCAGAGAAGCAGGGGGTCCGGGATTTTCTTCATCCTTCAGACACGGCTGCATTGAGGCCAGATCGCTTAGAAGGCTCAGGGCGTCACTCTGCCGGGTGGCGGCCGCTCTCCACAGGTAGAGAGACAGCCTCGCAGGATCAAGGTGCGCCTATGTGAATTGGGGGAGATAAAATGGCAGAGGCATGGAGGGGAGGAATCCCCTTCTGTGGAGAGACAACAGGGGGAGAGAGAGGGGCTGTGAAACCTCTCGGGACCACGGGCTAGAGAATGAGAAATATGGAGAGTCCCAGTTTCTATTCTGCAAACAGCCTTAGGAGCTGAAACTCAGAGGTTTCAGAAGTGCCTGACTTTCTCTGGATGAAGCCAGAGCCGTGTGCACGCACCTGGAGGGGAAGGAGCCGGCCCAGGGCGCTGTAGCCATCTCAGGGCCGCAGAGAATAGTCCCCTTTCTCGAGTACTGTGGGAAAAGGGTAGAGGGTTATTGCCTCCCCAAGGACAAAAGACCCTGCAGGCGGCAGCCAGAGGGCAGCCAGAGGCCCTCCGCCAGCTGGGGGGGGTGGGACCGGCACCGCCCCAGAACCAGGTCTACGCAGCGCAGGATCCTTTAAGCCACCAGGTTTTGGATCACAGCCCAGCGCCCGGGAGGAGCAGGAGACCGTGAAGCAGGGCAGAGTGACCACCCGCGCCGCTCTGCGAGGGTCGCCAGAAACAGCGTGGGTCGAGACACTGGGTCCGGGGAGGAGAGCCCGGGCTGTCACCGTCTTTCTCCCCAAGGCCTATGCGCCGGCGCTTTGGGGGCTTCGGGGAGCGGTACGGCGGCCCCCGATGGAGGCGAGACCCACTGACGCCAAAGCCCAGCCCTCCGTGCCTGATGAGAGCTTCTCTACTGGAGGAAGACCGACACCAGGTGAACCAGAGGGCCTCTCCTCCGGGCCGGCAGGCCACTGGTCCCAGGCACCAACAGACGACTGTTGTTTTTGTTTTTGTCTGTTTGTTCTTCTCTTTTTTATTTCTACCCTCTCCTTTTTTTCTTTTGGAATCAGACTCATAGTTTCTGATTTGTTTTTGGTCAATTCTTATTTTATATACACACGCATATATATATATAAAAATAATTGTTTTGTTTATTTAATCAGGCATCTTTACTCTATTCTTTTTATACCTCTTCTATCTCTTCTTTAGTTTCCTTTCTCTTTGTCAGGATTTAGCCTTATAGTTTTTTGTTTTTGTTTTTTTTTTTTAATTCTTTGCTTGGTCTTTTCTCCCCTTTCATTCTTCTATTTGAATGGGATCAGGCTTCCCCCTCTTTCCTCTTTTCTCAGGGTTGCTTCAACAAACAAATGAAAGCACACCTGGTGGAAGGTCCAAACACTCCCCAACTACAAGCAAGGAGGAGCTCTGCAGAGGACTGGCCAGGGGGGATAGGGCAGCCAAAGGCAACACAGAGTGTCCACAACAAAAACACTTCCGGAAGTGCCAGGCCCTGGACAGTATATGACCCCCTTTTAATAGAGTAGTTCTTGCATGTAACAAGCTATTAAAACATGCAAAAGACAGAAACTTAGCCAAAAAGAATTCTCCTCAAAAGAATATTCGGGAATAAAGCACAGCCAGAGAATTGCTCAAAACATATATAAAAAAATATATGTGAATAAGAATTTAGAATAACGGTCATGAGACTAATAGCTGGGCTTGAAAAAACCACAGAAGACAGCAGAGAACCTCTTGCTGCAGAGATCAAAGACGTAACAAATAGTTACAATGAGTTAAGAAATGCTATACATGAGATGCAAAATAAACTAGATACAGTGACAGGGAGGATGGAAGGAGTAGAGGAGAGACTAGGTGGAGTCCAAGATAAAATTATGAAAAATGATGAAACTGAAAAAAAGAGGGAAAGGAAATTACTAGATCATGAAGGGAGAATTAGAGAGCTGAATGATTCCATAAAACTAAACGATATCCTTATCATAGGAGTTCCAGAAGAAGAGCGAGAGAAAGGGGCAGAAAGTTTATTGAACAAATTACAGCTGAGAACTGCCCTAACCTGGGGAAGGAAACAGGCCTCCAAGTCCAAGATGCACAGAGGACTCCCTTCAAAATCAACAAAAACAGGTCAACACCATGACATGTCGTAGTCGCACTGGCAAAATGCAAAGGTAGAGAATTCTGAAAGCTGCTGGGGACAAATGAGCCTTAACCTACAAAGGTAGACACATAAGGGTAGTAGCAGACCTGTCCATGGAAAGTTGGCAGGCTGTAAGGGAGCGGCAGGAAATATTCAATGTGCTGAATAGGAAAAACATGCGCCAAGAATCCTTTATCCAGCAAGGCTGTCATTTAGAATAGAAGGACGGATAAACGACAAAGCAGGAAAGAGTATCCAATGGAAAAAAGACAGTCTCTTCAGCAAATGGTGCTGGGAGAACTGGGCAGCAACATGCAGAAGAATGAAACTAGACCACTTTCTCACACCACACACAGAAATAAATTCAAAATGGATGAAAAACCCACATGTAAGACAGGAAACCATCAAAGTCCTACAGGAGAAAACAGGCAGCAACTTCTTACTTGACATGTCTCCGGAGGTGAGGGAAATAAAAGCAAAAATGAACTACTGGGACCTCATGAAGATAAAAAGCTTCTGCTCAGCAAAGGACAATCAATGAAACTAAAAGGCAATCCGGCAGAATGGAGAAGATATTTGCAAACAACGTATCGGATAAAGGGCTAGTATCTAAAATCTAGAAAGAACTTACCAAACTCGACACCCAAAAAACAAATAATCCAGTGAAGAAAAGGGCAGAAGACATGAATAGACGTTTTTCCAAAGAAGACATCCAGATGGCCAACAGACACATGAAAAGATGCTCAGCATCACTCATCAGGGAAATACAAATCAAAACCACAGTGAGATACCACCTCACATCTCTTAGAATGGCTAAAATTAACAACTCAGGCACCAACAGATGTTGGCGAGGATGTGGAGAAAGAGGAGCCTTTTGCACTGCTGGTGGGAATGCAGACTGGTGCAGCCACTTTCGAAAACAGTGTGAAGGTTCTTTAAAAAAATTAAAAATAGAACTACCCTACGACCCAGCAATTGCACTACTAGGAATTTATCTAGAGGATACAAGGGTGCTGAATCGAAGGGGCACTCACACCCCAATGTTTATAGCGGCACTTTCAACAATAGCCAAATTATGGAAAGAGCCCAAATGTCCTTCAACTGATGAATGGATAAAGGAGATGTGGTATTTATACAATGGACTACTACTCCACGATGAAAAAGAATACAATCTTGCCATTTGCAACAATGTGGATGGAACTAGAGGGTATTACTTTACCCAAAATAAGTGGGTCAGAGAGACAGATATCACATGATTTCACTCATATGTGGAATTTGAGAAACTTAACAAATGATCATACGGGAAGAGGAGGAAAAATAAAATAAAAACAGAGATGGAGGCAAATCATAAGAGATTCTTAAATGAAGAAAATAAACTGAGGTTTAATGGGGATGGGTTAAATGAGTGGCGGGCATTAAGGAGGGCACTTGTTGGGATGAGCACTGGCTGTCATATGTAAGTGATGAGTCACTGGGTTCTACTCCTGAAGCCAAGACTACACAGTATGTTAACTAACTTGAAAATAAATAAATACATAAATAAATAAACTAAAAAAAATTTTTTATGCCTTTTGTAAAGCTAACATGTGACGTGCAATCTGCTATTAGGTTGAGAAAAATTAATTCGAAATAATATAAACACATTTGTTTTATTACTGAGCCCTTCTATGACAAGGAAATTAGCACCCCCAGGAATTACAATTAAAAAAAAAAAAACAATAAGTTAAAATCCACGAATGACATGTTTTAATCATTAGGTATGTTCAATGTTTTTAAATGTTAAGGGGTAGAACAGCATACATCACAAGAAGAAAAAAGGGGAGCTGAACTTCAAGTTCCTCACGTAGCAAAATTTTTACACTAGTCTCTGGATTTAAACAAATGTTACAGTTTCAAAGTGTATTTTTAAATCACTTACTCTGGTTCTGGATTCTTTGGAGAAAGTCCCCATACTTCAGGAGCTCCCAATTCTCCAATCCTCTCTCTCTCACTTAATCTCCTAGAAGATACAGGCATACAAATTATTAACTCCATGGCGAACTTGTCTCCCAAACTGATAATCAATTCAAAGGAGTCTAGTTAAGTTCTATTTTCCCTTTATGTTTTAAAATTTAACTTAATAAGTTAAGTGCCAACTCGACACGCAGGATCTCCTGTTCTTGACAGTACTATGAAATGGCACAGACTCCGGAGAGCCTCTTGACTGTCAAGTGCATCTCTCCTACCCCATGCACGACATAGCTCCTAACTGCTCATTTCACCTTCTCCAACAGTGACGCGGTTTTATAGTTAGAAACAACTTCTTTGTTTATACACATTTATGAGAGCAAAGAGCAGTTTCTACTTTTGATTTAATCGAACCCATGTTCAGAAACTCAGGACTTAATAAAGAAAATAAAAATGAAGCATTAGAAGTAGAAAATAAAGAGAGCTCTGAAAATGAAAGAAAAGTTGTATTTGACTAAAACTGTCCTCGATGAGATACAGAGTTTGTTTTCTCTATTTTCCCTTTAGTTCCGTTTTGGAAAAGGAATATATCCTCCATCTATTCTTGGAGGACACGAAAAAATTTTTTTATGTCGTGGTTTCTTTTAATTTTGCTCATAAACAAACAAACCCCAAAATCTAAGGCTCGATTCCTCAAAGTTGAGCTGCTTGTGACTCCATTTGTTAAAAAAAAAACAACAAACCAAAAAACAAACACTGAACCCTTACAAAATAAATTGATTTGATTGCTTGAATATACTATTTTTTACTTCTTTATTCAGGGGAAAAGGTATCATAATCATGCAGAATTAGACTCAGGTTTCCCATTTAAAGAAACAGCCTAAAAGGGTCATATTTATAACCCAACTTGGAATATTAGGCATACGGGGGGAAGAATGAACAGTCAAGTTCTCATCCCTGCTGCCACCAGCTTCATCTGCACTCTTAAGATAAATTATTCATCTTCTAAGTGTACAGATGCAAATTTCATGCAAGAAGTTCTGACATCTTTTGGTGAGGGTTGTCCCGTAAGAAGTTGGTTGCTTTCTGACTAACGCTGCCAGGAGAGAGCTTCCTGAAAAATTTAATTTGGAGAGGTAGGTCTCCAACCTAAGTCAGTACTGTTTTTATTGTTTCTGCTTCCAGGCAGGAAACCCTAAGAGCTAACACCCAAGGACTATTTATTAGGTTTCAGGCGCTAAATCACTACAACTCCAAAAGCCTTGGCACTAATTTTATCCTCTCTGAAAGGGTTAAGAAATAAAGCTCAGGGAAGTTAAGAAACGTGCTCAAGGTCACACAACTATTAAGCAGCAAAACGGGGGTTCAACAATAATTCCAAAAAAAAAAAATGTGGATAAAAGTGCACACTGCTTATAAAGATAATCAAAGTTAAAAAAATATAAAAAAAAGCAGGACTTCAAACTCAGACAGTCTGATCCTGGAGCCCGTCCTCTTCATCAACGCTTTATTACTTCCCATTCTCGGAAGAAAAAGATTTATGGAGACATCTCCCCGCGGTCGGAACCTTAGCCTGCTCCTCAATGCCTGTGAAACTTTTCAATTTCTTTCCCAACACACAGTACAGGTAAAGCACTTAGTACAGTGCCTGACATAACGCTCCATAAGCATTAGTTATCAAGACTTACACAGCAATCATTATAACTTTTTTCCTTTCTCCTTCTTAAACGATTCACTTTCCCACTCCAATACTCACTCTCCCAAGAGGACGCTTGATCTCACCCTGACCATTTAACAAGACCCTTTTCAAAGTAGCCTAATCAACAGTCCCGCCGATCCCTTTTCCTACATGCAATCGTCAGAGGTTTTTCTCCTCTCCGATGTAAACTCTTTCATCTCAAAGCTTTCCCAACTCGCCGCCAAACATTTCCGTTTCCACGTCCCAGTTATCACCTCAAACCCGTCCGATCATTCAACGAGCAATGGTTCTGCGCCTACAAAGGGCTAGGCACTCTGCTAACTTTGTGATCAACAAAACGGGTCTCTTCTGTTTCATGAGCTCAGTCTAGTGCCAAATGAAAGCACGCTCCACGGGGGCACCTGGGTGGCTCAGTCCGTTAAGGCTTCAGCTCGGCTCGCGAGTTCGAGCCCCACGCCCCCTGCCATCAACCCGCATCGAGCCGCGTTCAGGTCCTCTTTCTCCCTCAGTCTCTGCCCCTCCCTCCACTTACGTGCGCACGCGCGCGCGCTCTCACTCTCGCTCAGAAATAAACAAACATTTACAAAAAAAAAAAGTATGCTTTACAAATAATAATGACACAACCAAGTAACTACTGTAGTCCCGGCAGGTCTTTACAGCATTTAAGAGCCAGTGAGGCTCTGCACAGCAGCGCTACTTGCCAGGAGGCAGAGGTAGGAGACAGCAGGGCGCTGCATGAAGGGGCCGCGGGGAGGGGTGAAAACCAAAGGCAAGAAAAGAGCGAAAAAAGGCGTCATGGTGGGTGGACAGAAGGGACGGAAACGGGCGCCAGGCAGGCAGAGAGCAAACTGCGAACAGTCAGAAGCGGGGGAGGGATCTGAACCGCAAGTCCGACTCCGGAGGCAGGTGGGCTCCCGCAAGAGAAGGCGTTCCCGTCTCACTCACTTTTGCCGCAGGCTCTCCTCCCTCTCCTTGTCCAGAAGGCTAGGCCATGGCTTGTCGCTCCCGTAGGGGCGTGAGTAGCCGCCATAATACGCGGTCGATGAGGCAGAAGTGAAGAGGCTGCCCCGCGGCGCCGAGGGCCGCTCTCGGGAGCGTGACCGCGAGCGGGATCGGTAAGACTGGTTTCGGGACCCTTGGCTGAAGCTACCTAGCGGATAGCTGACACCATTCCGGTCCCCAGACCGGGAGCAAGAGTGCGAGCGAGAGCTCGAGCTCGAGCGGCGGCCCCGCGGGGAGCGGGCGGATTTGCTGAGCTTAGGGCTCTTCGACGAACTGCGACGCTTCCCCCCAGAGCCCGAGGCCTCCACCTCCGGGCTGCGCGAACGCAACGCCGGAGCCATCGCTGCCACCGGGTTCCCCGAGCCGCCGGGTCCCCTCGGCCGCTAGAGAAGGGAGCGCTCTTGCGGGCCGAGGCAGACCTCGGTTGCTTTGGAACCCGGAGCCCGCCGTCGTGCCAGCACCGAATCTAAGGAAACCTTGGAAACAGTTCCGGGTACGTCGGCAAATCCCTTCCCCCGACCTAGGTGGTCCTGCCGTCGGGACAGGATGTGTGTATAGGTATAATGAATCCGGCCGGGCAACCGGATCCACCCATTCTTCCGGTCCCGCGTGAAGCTGCTCAAATCTAAACTGGGTTAGAGAGAGACCTTGTCCTTTCTTCAGGCTCGAATCGAAATACCTGAAGGGAAGGGCGAGAGGCCCCAGGAGACAGTTAGTTCACTGAGCAGCCGTATGAGTAACAAACTCAGTATGACTTTATATATATATTCGTGTGAATGTATATGCATGTAGGAGTATACCCACCTCCACATGCATTTTTTTCTTTCTAATCTCAAACAAACTAAGGAATGTTTATCAAAATTGATGGTGAGCTATGATGTCTAAGCCCCATTTTGCCCACTTAGCTTAGAGGGCACAAATTCTGTGTTAACAACCTGAGCATGGGGGCGCCCGGGTGGTTCAGTGGTTTGAACTACCTATTCAACGATTTCGGGTCAGGTCGTGATCTCGGGGTTCCTGAGTTGGATCCCCGTGGAGGGGAGGGGCTCTGTGCTGACAGCTCGGAGCCTGCTTGGGATTCTCTCTCTGCCCCTCCCACACTCATTCTTTCTCTCTGTAAATAGATAAATAAATAAATAAACATTAAAAAAATAACGAGCTTATCAAACGCTAAGTTTGTAGCCTAGAGAAGATTGCATATTTATTCCCCCAAAATTCATCTCCACAAATGTGCTCCAGCAAAAGGAATTTGTAACCCCGTTCCTGTCAGGCCCCATAAACTAGTCCCATCATATGCTAGCTCAGCAATACATGGTTAAGGGTCATTTTTTCTATTCATTTTATACTGTTTTTATTTTTTTAATGTTTATTTATTTATTTTGAGAGAGAGAGAGAGACGAAGAGGGGGAGGGCAGAGAGAGAGAAAGAGAGAGAGAATCCCAAGCAGCCTCTGTGCTGTCAGCGCAGAGCCCAACTCAGGGCTCCATCTCACAAATCGTGAGATCTTGACCTGAGCCGAAATCAAGAGTTGAATGGACTGAGCTTCCCAGGCGCCCCTTTTATACTGTTTTTAAATGAAAGAACATTCCAATGCTAATTCTACTGACTATAATTTTTGAAGGCACAATGAGTTTGCTGTGGACATTTGGCATCCAGTCTACTAGTAGCTAGATGGCCTTTTGGGCCTTTCCTCCTAAGAAGTAACTTATTCAGATCATGAAAACTAATGCCATCAATTATTGGAAACCTCCTTTTTTAGAATTTAAAGGAACTACGTTAACATAATGTAAATGGAAAAAGTTGGACCACACTATTGGATATCTTCTGTGTCAAAACAATTGGTCATGGGATGAGGGCCAAGAACTGAATTGAGTAGGAGATATTACATGATTTGGGATGAGGATTTGGAGAAATTTCTAATAAGGTTTTGGTTGGAAAACCTACACCTAACTTTTGTGATACCGGGCGTACACTTGCACATCAACGGCCTATAAAAGCCAACTTTGCAACCCCACTTGGTCTGTCTGACCAATGGCTGGTAGGCATGCTCTTTAGTTCCATTTATAAAGCCCATACCCCAGCACTTCTGGTTGGAATGATACTCTTATTGCCCACTTTCCTTGGAGCAGCCGGTGTCTCTTGAAACAGAAGTGAGAGGGAAGCACGCAGGCCAGTAGAAGTAGTTAGTAGGGTCAGGCAGAGGTTGAATCCTGTGGAAGCCCAGCTGAGACAAGGAATCACTTACACTGACCTCGATCCATTCTTTGCAGGGGTTAAATAATTTGTGTGTTATAGACTGAGGGCTTTCAGCTTCCATTAGTTAATTCTCTTTGCAATCTGAGTTGCCTAGACAGGTGCGTGGCTACCATCCAGAGCACCAAGGCAGGTAACTAGATTGTGGAAATGGGCGTTAAGGTAGTGGGAGTCAGGGGGACATTTTTATATAATTATTAAACAAGGTGCAAGACTATGGGGTGCCTGGCTGGCTCAGTCAGAAGAACATATGACTCGTGATCTCGGGGTCGTGAGTTCTAGCCCAACGTTAGGTGTAGGTATTACTTAAAATAGACAAACAGACAAACTTAAAAAGAAAAAAAGGTGCGAGACCAAAGTTTTGGTTTAAAAAATATTTTTTTGAATGTTTATTTTTGAGAGAGAGAGAGGAGAGTGCAGGGGAAAAGCAGAGAGAGGGAGATAGAGGATCTGAAGCAGGCTTCCCGGCAGAAAGCCTGATGTGGGGCTCGAACTCACGAACTGGGAGATCATGACCTGAGCCGAAGTCATACAATTAACCGACTGAGCCATCCAGACGCCCCCAAAACAAAGTTTTTAATCTCTAATCTGTTTTTGAAAGGATTTATGAGCTCAAAACCTGTATTAAATAATTTTTTTGTTTGTTTTATAGATTTATTTTCAAAGGACAGAACAGACCATTTAAATACAAGTCTATGGGCGCCTGGGTGGCTCGTGTCAGTTAAGCATTTGACTCTTGATTTTGGTTTAGGTCATTATCACATGGTTTGTGAGTTCAAGCCCCACATCGGGCTCTGTGCTGAAAGCATGGAGCCTGCTTGGGATTCTCTCTTTCCCTCTCTCTCTGCCCCTCTCCACTCACACTGTCTCTGTCTCTCTGAAAATAAATACACTTAAAATTTTTTTTATTAAAAATACATAAATATATAAATACAAGTCTAAACAGAATTACTCTGTCAGGGGCACCTGAGTGGCTCAGTCAGTTAAGTGTTCCCGGGACTTCGGCTCAGGTCATGATCTCAGGGTTGTGAGTTTGAGCCCCACATCGGTCTCTCTGCTGTCAGTGCAGAGCCCGCTTCAGATCCTCTATCTCCCTCTCGCTCTCTGCCCCTCCCCCACTCACCCTTTCCCTTTCTCTCTCAAAAATAAACATTAAAAAAAAGAAAAAAGAATTACTCTGTCAAAGGCAGCAATGATGCCAAAACACGTTCTCACTTCCAGATGCTCGCCAGCATCTTCTGAGTCTTCTCTCAGTGAAAAAGAGGGGTCTAACATTTCATCCATATACATCCTTCTTATCTATGATGTAATCTACAATTTCCTGTGGACACATTAACTTCTCTGCATCTATATCAGGAATTTCAAACCCAAATTCGTCCTCCACAATCATGATAATCTCCGCTTGATCCAAACCGTTTAAGCCCAGGTCTTTCATAAGGTGGGAATTTAATGAGAGCTTTTTCTGGGTCAATCTTTTTTTTTTTTTCAAAAATTTTTAATGTTTATTTTTGAGAGAGAGAGAGAGAGACAGAGCACAAGCTGGGGATGGGCAGAGAAAGAGGGAGTCACAGAATCGGAGGCAGGCTCCAGGCTCTGAGCTGTCAGCACAGAGCCCGATGCGGGGCTTGAACTCATGAACCACAAGATCAGGACCTGAACTGAAGTCAAATGCTCAACCGACTGAGCCATCCAGGCGCCTCCTGGGTCAATCTTGCCATAGGAGTTTCAAGATGTAAAGAATGGGGTCCTCAATTTCCTCTAGCGTCAAAGTGCATCACTATGCTGGCGGCACAGTTGTGGAACTGGGGCCTGAGGGAGCACTAAGGTGGGCTGAGGAGCCCAAGGCTACTGCGCCACACGGGGTGATGCCGAGGGACAAGGCCACCGCCAGCGTGAGCCATGGGTGTCATCGTCAAGGTTGAGGGTAGTCGGCAGACACAAGTGGAGAGGACACGAGCTGCCATGCCTACGCCAACCCCAGATCTGCAGTAAATATTTAAAAGATAATAATTTTCTTCCCGAATACTTCTTGTTCCTGGGTGAAACAGGCTTGTGATCTCTAGTGACTCTTATTTGGTGCTGGCTTTTCCAGAACCTCAAACTCGTGGCTCACTGGGATTTCTTCTTCGACGATGAATCGATGGTCCATTTATGGGAGGGAGTTTGATGATAGTAAGCCTCTAGGTGTATGGAAAATTTCTCCAGCTCTTGGATCAGCCCATAGGAATTTCGCGTTGGAAAGACCGAACCGTACATGGACAATTATTTCTAATTCAACCCCACTGAGAGGAGCTATGTCTGCCAACAGGTAGAAATGTGGCCAGAGCTTGTGGGAGTGTTCTGATGACTGAAAATAACACAGGATGAATATATTCCAGGATATATTTGAGGTAAAGATTCTTCCGGGGTGTGTGTGTGTGTGTGTGTGTGTGTGTGTGTGTGTGTGTGTGTGCGCGCGCGCGCGCGCGCGCGCATGCGTGCACATTCACGCATGCGGGCAAAAGACAGGGAGAAGAAAGAGTGAATGACGCACTGCCCAGTGCGTGACTTGGGGGGTGAACTTGAGTGCTTTGCTGCCCACTAGGTCCCTATGGGAATAGGACGTTGGACAGCTCTGCTAGCGGCCAATGCTGAGCGTGATGGAGCTCACAAGTCAGTAGCTAAGAGGGACGGAGAATGAGGAAGTTCAGAACTTGGCACATAACCCAGACCTCGAAGCACAGCCACTGCTTGTGGTGCCACGGATTACAACTAAAATGGAACAACTGTCAATTCACATCCATGTATGAAAGAGGAGGAAAGGGAAAGAAGGTTTAATACAGAGATAAAGGTAATATGGCCCTTTGCTCCCACACTGCTTTACTCCAATTCACTGATGTTCTTTATTTGTGGCATTTCGGGTACAAAACTTTTGTTGTGATGATATTAAAAGATAAGCGAGGTGCACATGTGCTATTTCTTTAAGAGAAAATGTTAAATATGCAGCTGTGGCATTTGATTTCTCCAGGCTGCCACCTCTCTCTCCTCTTCCTCTTTGTTCTCTTTCCCCAGTTCCCTCTTCCTCCTCCTTTTGCTTTAAAAATGAAAAAACAGGGGCGCCTAGGTGGCTCAGTCAGTTAAGCTCCGACTTTGGCTCAGGTCATGATCTCACAGTTAGTGGGTTCAAGGCCACCCCCCTCCCCACATTGGGCTCTGTGCCGACAGCTCAGAGCCTGGAGCCTGCTTGGGGTTCTGTGTCTCCCTCTCTCTCTCTGTGCCTTCTCTGCTAACGCTCTCTTTTTCTCTCAAAAATAAATGAACATAAAATTAAAAAAAAAACGACGAAAGAACAGGAGTGCCTGAGAACACAGTCTTGCACAATTTAACCCACGCTACATGAAGTACTTCCTTATCATCAGACAAACCGTGCCAATAACCCAAAAAACCCAGAATAGGCACATCTTGAAAACATTGGCTTCAAATGAATGGAGATGCTAGCAAACATTCATGTTTTGATCTTGTCTTGCTTTTTTCAAAAAAAATTAATCGGCTTTATTTTTTCGGGCAGTTTTAAGTTTACAAAGAAACCGAGCAGAAAGTACAGAGAGTTCCTATTATATTTTGCATTGGTGTGGTACACTTGTTACAATTGATGAAGCAGTATCGGTACATTTTAGTTAACTAAAGTCTATAGTTTATATTAGGGCTCACTCTTTGTGTAGTGTTTTCTATCAATTTTATCAAGTGCTTAATGTCCTATATCTGCCATTACAGTATATACAGAATAGTTTCATTTCCCTAAAAATCCCGTGCCCCACCTATTCATCCTTCCTTTCCTGCTCTCTTCCCCCACTCCTAAACAACAAACAAACAAACAAACAAAAAACAAAAAACCTCCTGGGAAACCACTGATCTTTCTACCTTCCTACAGTTGTACCTTTTCCAGAATGTCATATAGTTGGAATCAGACTGGCTTCTTCCGCTTAGCAATATGTACTTAGGTTTCCTTTGTCTTTTCCTGGATTTATAGCTCCTTCCTTTTTATTGCTGAATGCTATTCCATCATATCAATGTATCACACTTTATTCACCTATTGAAGAATATCTTGGTTGCTTCTAGCTGTTGATGATTATGAATAAAGCTACTATAAGCATTCACATGCAAGTTTTGTGTAGATACATACTGTCAACTTACTAGGAGTGGGATCATTGGATCATATGATTGTTGGGGTCCTCGGATCGTCCCCCAAAGACCTCGAGACACGTATGCAAAGGCAAGAGCGTTTATTGAGATTCCAGCATGCCGGGGTCAGCCACTCCGTAAAATGGCGACGACGAGAGGAAGGCGCAGGCTCCTTTTAAGCGCATTTAGGCGCGAGTTCCAAGGCGGGAAATAGGTGTCTCTAGCTTCCAAGGCGGGAAACAGGTATCTCTATTTGGGGGGTACGGGTGCTCTAAGGATTTGTCCAAGCTGGTCTGGTGAGGGATGGAACCTGATTAATTGGTCCAGGCTGGTCTGGTGAGGGGTGGAACCTGATTGATTGGTCCATCTTCTACTTCTTAGTCTTTTGGAGCAGGAAGTGTTTTAGGGCCGCCCCTTGCCCCTTAGGTCCGGAACCTCTCAATGATAAGAGTATGTTTAGTTTCATAAGTAGCTGCCAAATTGCCTTCCAATGTGGCTGAACCATTTTTGCATTCCCACCAGCAAGGAATGAGAGTTTCTGTCGCTCCACATCCTTGTCACCACTTGTTGTTGTCAGTGTTTTGGATTTCAGCCATTCTAATAGGTGTGTAGTGGTATCTTGTTGTTGTTTTTAGTTTATTTATTTTGAGAGAGAGCGTGAGCAGGAGTGGGGCAGAGAGAGAGGGAGAGAAAAAATCCTAAGCAGGATCCGTGCTGTCAGTGTGGAACCTGTACTGGGGCTAAATTTCACTAACTGTGGGATCATGACCTGAGCCAGAATCAAGAGTCAGACGCTTAACCGCCTGAACCACCCAGGTACTCCAGTATCTTGTTATTTTAGTCTTCACTTTCCAAATTATGTATAATGTTAAGCATCTTTGTGTATGCTTATTTACCAACTTTAGATCTTCTTTGGTGAAGTTTCTGTTCAAACCTTTTGCCTACTTTTTAACTGGGTTGTTTGTTTACTTATTGTTGAATTTTAAGAGTTCTTTCTATATTGTGGACACAAGTCTTTTATCAGATAAGTGTTTTGCACACATTTTATCCCCAGTCTGTGGTTTGTCTTTTCATTCTTTTAACAGTGTCTTTTGCAGGGCACACCTTTTTTTTCCATCAACATAATTAAATATTTTTTAATTAAAGTACAGTTGACATAAAATATTATACATATTTTTAATGTTTATTTATTTTTGAGAGAGAGAGAGGGAGACAAAACCCAAAGCAGGCTCCAGGCTCTGAGCTGTCAGCAGAGCCCAACGTAGGGCTCAAACACCCCAACTGCGAGATCATGACCTGACCCAAAATCAGGTGCTTAACCGACTGAGCCACTCAGGTACTCCTGATATTTGTCTTACTATGTCTAACTTATTTAACTTAGAATGATACTACCTAGGTCCATCCATTTTGTCATGAATGAATGGCAAGATATCATTCTTTTTTGTGGATGATATATCACATATTTTTTTCTAAGATTTTATCTTTAAGTGTTCTTTACACCCAACATGGGGCTCAAACTTACAACCTTGAGATCAAGGGTCACATGCTCTACCGAGTGAGCCAGCTAGGCCCTCACCACATTTTCTTTATCCATTCATTTATCAATGGACACTTGAGTTGCTTCCATATGTTAGCTATTGTAAATACTGTTACAGTGAACATGGGATGCATATTATTTCTTTTCAAATTAGTATTTTTGTTTTCTTTGGGTTAATACCCAGGAGTGCAATTGCTGGGTTGTATGGTATTTCTATTTCAAATTTTTTGAGGACCCTCCATACTGTTTTCCATAGTGGCCGCACCAGTTTACACTCACACCAATACACCAGGGTTCCCTTGTCTCTATATCCTCCCCAATATTTATTATTTCTTATCTCTTTGATTTTAGCCATTCTGACAGGTATAAAGTGATATCTTGCTGCGGTTTTGATTTGCATTTCCATGATAACTAGTGACGTTGAGTATCTTTTCATGTGTCCGTTGGCCATCTCTATATCTTCTTTGGGAAAATGTCAATCCGACTCCTCTGCCCATTTTTAAATCATTATGTGTGGAGTTTTTTTTTTTTTTTTTTTTGATGTTGAGTTGTATGAGTTCCTTATATATTCTGGATATTAACCCCTTATCAGATATATCATTTGCAAACATCTTCTCCATTAAGTACATTTCCTTTTCATTTTGTCGATGGTTTCCTTCACTGTGCAAAAGCTTTTTAGTTTGATGTAGTCCTATCCGTTTATTTTTCCTTATTTTTGCCATTGCCTGAGAAGACAAATCCAAACAATATTGCTAAGACTGATGCCCAAGAGTTTACTGCCTATGTTTTCTTTTTTAAATATATATTTATTTTGAGAGAGAGAGAGAGAGAGAGAGAGAGAGAGAGAGAGCACGTGCAGAGAGAGGCAGAGAGAGAGAGAGGGAAACAGAGAATCCCAAGCAGGCTACATGCTGTCAGTGCGAGGCCTGGTGTGGGGGCTCAATCTCATGAATCATGAGATCATGACCTGAGCTGAAATCAAGAGTTGGACACTTAACCGACTGAGCCATCCAGGAGCTCCACTGCCTGTGTTTTCTTTTAAGAGTTTTGTGGTTTCAGGTTTTACATTTAGGTTTTTACTCCATTTTGGATTTATTTTTGTGCATGGTGTAAGAAAGTGGTCCAGTTTCATTCTTTTGCATGTAGCTTTCCCTACACCATTTATTCAAAAGACTCTTTTTTCCATTGTATATGCTCACCTCCTGTGGCATAGATTAATTGGCCGTATAACTGTGGGTCGATTTCTGGGCTCTCTATTCTATTCTACTGCTCTATGTGTCTATTTTTATGTCAGTATCGTACTGTTTTGATTATCACAGCTTTGTAGTGCAGCTTGAAATCTGAGAATATAATACTTTCTGCTTTGTTCTTTCTTTCTCAAGATTGCTTTGGCTACTCAGGGTCTTATTCTATACAAGTTTTAGAATTATTTGTTCTACTTCTGTGAAAAATGCCATTCGTATTTTGATTGGGATTTCATTGAACCTGCAGATTGCTTTGGGTGGTATGGACATTTTAAGAATATGAATTTGTCTAACCCATGAGCATAGTGTATCTTTCTACATATTTGCATCATCTTCAATTTCTTTCGTCAATGTCTTACACTTTTCAGAGTACAGGTCTTTCATTTCCTTGAATTTATTCCGAAGTGTTTTATTCTTTTTGATGCAATTGTGTATGGGAGTGTTTTCTTAATTTCTCTTTCTGACTGCTCGTTATTAGTGTAGAAAACTGCAAGAGAATCGCCTGGGTGGCTCTGTCAGTGAAGAGTCTGACTCTTGGTTTCGGCTCAGGCCATGATCTCACAGTTCGTGAGATCAAGCCCCATGTTGGGCTCTGTGCTGACAGTGTGGAGCCTACTTGGGATTCTCTCTCTCCCTCTCTCTTTGTCCCTCCCTTGCATATACTCTCTCTCTCTCTCAAAATGAATAAGACAAACTTTATTAAAACTTTTTTTAATGTTTATTTATTTTTGAGAGAGAGAGAGAAAGTGAGGAGCGGAGAGGGGCAGAGAGAGAGGGAGACATAGAATCCGAAACAGGCTCTAGGCTCTGAGCTGTCAACACAGAGCCCGATGCGGGGCTCGAACTCACAAACCATGAGATCGTGACCCGAGCTGAAGTCGGACGCTTAACCGACTAAGCCACCCAGGCCCCCCTAAAATAAACTTTAAAAAAAGAAAAATGCAACAGATTTCTGTCTATTAATTTTGTATCCTGCCACTTTACTGAATTCATTTATTAGTTCAAATAGTTTTTCTGTTGGAGGCTTTGGGGTTTTCTACATATAGGATATCATGTCACCTGAAAAGAGTGAGTTTTTCTTCTTCCTTGCCAATTTGGATGCTTTTTATTTCTTTTTTTGTTAATCGCCACAGCTAGACCTTCCAGTACTATGCTGAATAAAATTGGCAAAATGAGAATGGGCATCCTTGCTTGTTCCTGATTTTCGAGTTAAATTTTCAGCTTTTCACAGTTGAGTATGATGCTAGCTATGAGTACGTGACATGTGGCCTTTATTATGTTAAGGTATGTTCCCTCTACACTCACTTTGTTGAGAGTTTTTGTCATAATTGGATGTTGAATTTTGTCAAATGCTTTTTCCGGATTTATTAAGATAATCGTAGGGGAACCTGGGTGGCTCAGTTGATTGAGCATCGGACTTTGGCTCGGGCCATGATCTCACAGTTCCTGAGTTCGAGCCCCGCTTTGGGCTCTCTGCTGTCAGCGTGGGGCCACGTCAGATCCTCTGTACCCCTCTCTCTGCACCTCCCCTGCTCGCTCTCTTTCTTTCAAAAATAAACATTTAAAAAGAAAAGAAGATAACCATATAATTTTTATCCTTCATTTTTGTCGATGTGGTGTATCTCATTGATTGATATAAGGATATTAAACCATCTTTTCATCCCTGGAATAAATCCCACTTGATCATTGTGTATGATCCTTTTAATGTATTATTGAATTTAATTTGCTAATATATTGTGGAGGATTTTTGCATCTATGTTGATCAGGGATATTAGCCTGTAATTTTCCTTTTTTTTTTTTAAATGTTTATTTATTTTTGAGAGACAGAGCATGAGCAGGGGAAGGGCAGAGAGAGAGAGAGGCAGACGCAGAATCTGAAGCAGGCTCCAGGCTCTGAGCCATCAGCACAGAGCCCGACGCGGGGCTCGAACTCACAGACCGTGAGATCATGACCTGAGCAGAAGTTGGCCGCCTAACCGACTGAGCCACCCAGGCGCCCCCCTTTATTCCTTTTTGTAGTATCTCTGGTGTGGGTATGAGGGTAATTCTGGCCTCATGGAATAAATTTGAAAGCAGTTTTCCTCTTCAAGTTCTTGAAATAGTTTGAGAAGGATAGGTATTGACTCTCTTTAAATGTTTAATATAATTTATCTGCAAAGCCATCTGGTCCAGGACTTTTGTTTGTTGCGAGTTTTTGACTACGGATTCAATTTCATTGCTAGGAATCGGCCTGTTCAGATTTTCTATTTACTCTTGATTCAGTCTTGGAGGTTTGTATGTGTCCAGGAATTTCTCTCTTCTAACAGGTTGTGCAATTTATTGACATATACTTTTTTCTGTACTTTTTTCTGCCTCCCTTATGTTTTGTGTTTCTGTGGTGTTGCTTGCAACTTCTCTTTCATTTCTGATTTTATTCACTTGAATCTCCTCTCTGTTTTTCTTGATGAGTCTGGCTAAAGGTTTATCAATTTTGTTTCTCTTTTCATAGAACCAGCTCTTAATTTCACTACCTTTCCTATTGCTGTTTTCGTCTCTATTTCATTAATTTCTGCTCTGATCTTTATTATTTCCTTCCTTCTACTAACTTTGGACTTTGTTCTTCTTTTTCTGATTCTTTTAGGTGCAAGGTTAGATTATTTATTTCAGATTTTTCTTGTTTCTTGATGTAGGCTTGTATTGCTATAAACTTCCTTCGTGGGGGCGTCTGGGTGGCTTAGTCGGTTGAGCAGCCGACTTCAGCTCAGGTCATGATCTTACGGTCTGTGGGTTCGAGCCCCGCATCGGGCTCTGTGCTGACAGCTCAGAGCCTGGAACCTGCTTCGGATTCTGTGTCTGCCTCTCTCTCTGCCCTTCCCCTGCTCACGCTCTGTCTCTCTGTCTCTCAAAAATAAATAAACTTTAAAAAAAATTTAAACTCCCTCCCCGAAGCTGCTTTTGCTGTGTCCCGAAGATTTTCGAATGTTATTATTTCATTTTCATTTGTCTTAAAACTATTTTTAATTTCCTCTTACAGTACTTTTGTCCTCAGGAAAGTTCCTACAGATTCCTGCCCCTCCAGCACACCCCCTAAAATTAGTCAATAAATCTTCTTCGTGTAAGGCCCAGGTGCTTTTCAAACTGTTGCCTCTGTGCCGGGTCTGAGTTCATGCACGAGCCCCTCAGTAGTGGAGTCATGAGTTTGAGCCCTGTGTCTGGCTCTGTGCTGACAGCTCGGAGCCTGGAGCCTGCTCCTCCCCTGCTCGCGATCTGTCTCTCTCCCTTTCAAAAATAAATAAACATTTAAAAAATAAAGTGGGTTTCTTGTCAGCAACATACAGTTGATTCTTCTGTTTTTTTTTTTAATCTAGTCTTACAGTCTCTAGCTTTGTTTTTTTAATTTTAACGTCTTTATTTATTATTGAGAGACAGAGAGAGACAGAGCATGAGCATGGGAGAGGCAGAGAGAGGGGGAGACAGAGAATCTGAAGCAGGCTCCAGGCTCTGAGCTGTCAGCACAGAGCCCAACACGGGGCTCGAACCCACAAACTGCAAGATCATGACCTGAGCCAAAGTGGGACGCTTAACCGACTGAGCCACCCAGGCGCCTCACAGTCTCTATTTTTAATGGCATATTTAGACTATTCACATTTAAAATTGTTATCGATATATGCAGATGAATATCTACCATTCTTGTAACTGCTATGTATTCATTGTCATTGTTCTTGGTTTCTATTTTATCTTCCATTCTTTTTGTGCCTTCTCTGGTTTTCATTGAGCTTTTTATTATGATTCAATTGTCTCTATTCTCTTAACGTACCAGTAACACTTCGAAATTTTTTTATAGTGGTTGCCCTAGAATTTGCGACATACATTTACAAGAAGTCTAAGTCCACTTTCAAATAACATTATATCATTTTATTGGTAGTGCAAGTACCTTAGGCACAGTATTCCCAATTCCTCTCTCCTGTCTTTTTTTTTTAATTTTTAATGTTTATTTTTATTTTTGAGACAGAGAGACAGAGCATGAGTGGGGGAGGGGCAGAGAGAGAGGGAGACACAGAATCCGAAGCAGGCTCCAGGCTCTGAGCCGTCAGCACAGAGCCCGATGCAGGGCTTGAACTCACAGACGGTGAGATCAGGACCTGAGCCGAAGTCGGACGCTCAACCGACTGAGCCACCCAGGCGCCCCTCTCCTGTCTTTTATAACAATGCTATCATTCATTTCACTTATCCATATGCTATAATCACTGAAGACCTTTTAACTGTTATTATTTTAGACAAACTGTTATCTGTTAGATCACATAAGAATATTATAAAGTATTTCATCTTCCCTTCATTTTTATTTCTCTAATACTTTTTCTTTCTTTATACATATCCGAGTTTTTTAAAAATTTTTATTTATTTAAGTAATCTCTACCCCCAATGTGGGACTTGAACTCATGACGCTGAGGTCAAGAGTCACATGCTTCTCCCAGCTGAGCCACCTTAATAGCCCACAAGTCTGAGATCATGACCTTTATCATTTTCCTCCTCTCTGATGGCTCCTTTTAACATTTCTTGCAAAGAAGGCATACTTCTGGCAAATTTTCTTAGTTTTTATTTGTCTGAAAGTCTTTATTTCTCCACACTTTTGAAGGATAATTTTGATGGATACAGAATTCCAGGTTAATGGTATTATTTTTCCTCCAACACCTTAAATATTTCACTTCACTTGGGGCACCTGGGTGGCTTAGTCGCTGGAGCGTCTGACTCTTGATTTCAGCTCAGGTCATAATCCCGGGGTTGTGAGTTCGTGCCCCATATCAGGCTCCATGCTGAACGTGGAGCCTGCTTAAGATTTTCTCTCGCTCTGTCTGTCTGTCTGTCTCTCTCTTCCCTCCCCCTACCCCCGCACCTCTCCCTCGTGTACAGTCTCTTTCTCAAAAACATTTTTTTCACTTCACTGTCAACTTGCTCGCATGTTTTCTAAAGAGAAGTCTGATGTGATTCTTATCCTGGCTCCTGTATAGGTATTTTTTTTCATGTGTCTTCTTTCAAGATTTTCTCTTGGTCTTTGATTTTCTACAGTTTGAATATGATATGCCCCAGTATACATTTTTTTTTTTGGTATTTATCCTGCTTGATGTTCTGTGAACTTTCTGGATCTGTTGTTTGGTGTCTACCATTAATTTTGAAAAATTCTCTGCCTGTATTACTCTATTTTTTTTGAAGGTTAAAAAAATTTTTTTGAGGACAGTTGACACACAATGTTGTATTAGTTTCAGGCATACAACATAGTGATTGAATGTGATCCCTACCAACATACCAACAGCTGTTTTTCACAAAACTGAAAGAAATGATACTAAAGTTTGTATGGTACCACAGAGGACCCCCAATAGCCAAAGCAATATCGAGAAAGAAAAACAAAGCTGGAGGTATCAAGATTCCAGATTTCAAGTTGGCATATGGGCAGTATGGTACGGGCATCAAAGTAGACACACAGATCAATGGAACAGAACAGAGCCAGAAAGAAACCCACACTGATTCGGTCAATTGATCTATGCCAAAGGAGGCAAGAACATACAAATAGGGAAAAGACAGTCTCGTCAGTAAATGCTGTTGGGAAAACTGGACAGCTACATGCAAAAGAAAGCGACTGGACTACTTTTCTAACACCATACACAAAAATAAACTCAAAATGGATTAAAGACTTAAATACGAGATCTGCCCATTTTACTTTAAATATTTCCTCCACTCATTTTTCTTTCTCTTCCTTCTGGCATTCCCGTTACACATGTTACACCTCTACAGTTGTCTACAGCTCTCGGATGGTCTGTTTGGTTTGGTTTGGTTTTCTTCATTCTCTTTTCTCTTTGCTTTCCATTTTGAGAAATTTCTGTTGTCATATCGGGGAGTTTCTGTCATATTGGGAAGTTTCTATTGTCGTATCTTCTAGCTCATTGATTCTAACCTACCTTGTCCAGTCTACTGATAAGCCCATTAAAGGCGCTCTTCAGGGGCACCTGGCTGGCTCAGTTGGTGGAATGTGTAACTCTTGATTTCAGGGTTGTGAGTTCGAGCCCCATGTTGGGTATAGACATTACTTAAAGTCTTAAAAAAAAAAGGCCTTCTCCAGTTCTGTCACAGAGTTTTTGATTTCTAGTATTTATTTTTGATTCTTTTTTAGAGTTTTTATTTCTTGGCTTACATTATTCGTATGTTCTTGCATATTGTCCACTTTTTTCATAAGAGCCTTTAGCACATTAATCATATTTTATTTTTTATTTTAAAATATATTTTATTATGTTTATTTTTACTTTTTAAAATTTTTTAAATATTTTTTTTATTGTCAGGTTGGTTTCCATACAAGAACACCCATTGCTCATTCCAACCCAACCCTGCTCAGTGCCCATTACCCACTCTCCCCCCTCCCATACCCCCCTCAACCATCGGTTTGTTCTTACTATTTAAGAGTCTCTTGTGTTTTGTCTCCCTCCCTCTCTGTGGCTTTATTCCTTCTCCTCTTCCCCTCCCCCCTGGTTTTCTGTTAAGTCTCGCAAAGTCCACCTATGCGTGGAAACAGATGGCATCTGTCTTTCTCTACCTGACTTATTTCACTCAGCATAATACCCTTCAGTTCCATCCATGTTGCTACACATGGCCAGATTTTATTCTTTCTCATTGCTGCGTAGTATTCCATTGTATATACATACCACATCTTCTTTATCCGTTCATCAGTTGATGGACACTTAGTCTCTTTCCATGATTTGGCTATTGTCGAAAGTGCTGCTATATGCACAATATATTTCTAGAGGGATTAATGAGAAAAAGTTTAGCTTACAAAACACTGCTGACTATACATTACTCCTTTTGTGTTTTTATTTTGTTTTACTTTTGGACTCATATTTCTCTCTCCCTAATACAATTTACATAAATGCCATAATATTCTTTCTTTTTCCTTCCTTATTAGGTTTTTCAAATTCCTCCTGATTGATGAATAGACATAGTTTATTCTTATTTTATTGTCTTACACGTTTTTATGAATGCAAGTTCCACATTTATATAAACATTTATCCATCCTAATTCCAGTTCTTCACTACTCAAATAATGCAGGATAGCTCATTCTCTCTATGTCTGCTTACAGGGCATAGAAAAAAATGTTAAAGTATAATGCAGGAGCAGAATTAGTGGGCTGTAGTGTTTATTGATATTCAATTTATGTTCCCAAACTACTCCAGAACACCTACCGGTTTCCATTGCCACTGCAGTGTACAAGGGGGTATCCCCACCAGCCCCTGGTAATAATTCAGTTTTGACTTTTCCCCATCTGATGGAATAAATAAGCATTTAAGATTTTTCCTTTTTTGCTTAGATATGATGTTGACAATCTTTTCATGTATCTACTATCTTTTTAGGTTTCCCTTTTCGGGTGTGAATAATCTAGTTATTTTTTTATTAGATTTCGGTATTTTTCTTGTTGATTTTCAAAACATTTGCCATTATATGAATATTTATGAATATTACATATATTTATGTTTAACTTTTCTATATTGTCATTTGTCGAACAAGAACCTTTCATATTGCTTTAGTGAAATCCATTAATATTTTTTATTTGTGACTTTGAAATTCTTTTGGTTTTCTTATCTTTTTTATTATTAATTATAGTCACAATCCTGTACATCAGATCTTCAGAACATATTCATCTTATAACAGAAAGTTGTACTCGACCAAAATCTTCCCAGCCCCTGGTAACCACTGCTCTACTCTGTTTCTATGGTTAACACATATGGATAAGATTATGCAGTATTTGTCTTTCTCTGTCTAATGTATTTGACCTAGCATAATATTTTCCAAATTTATCCATGTTTTTCATAAATGGTATTTTAATATATAAAATATTCCTCTCTTTTTATCTCTCAGAATTTTAATAGAGATCGCACTGAGTCTAGATACTTTGGGTAGTATGAACATTTTAACAATGGTAATTCTTTTCAATGTGTGAACACAATATTCTTTCATTCATTTGTGGGTTTTCTTTTCAACTTCTTTAATCAATGTCTTATAATTTTTCGTATACATGTATTTCACCTCATGGTTTAATTTATTCCTAGGTATTTTGTTCTTTTTGATGCTATTGTGAATGGGATGGTTTTCTTAATTTCTCTTTCCAATAATTCATTGTTGGGGTATAGAAATGCAACCAATATTTGTATGTTGGTTTTGTATCTTGAAACTTTCCTTAATTTATTTATTAGGTCTGATAGTTTTTGGTGGAGACTAGGATTTTCTGTGGAGTCTTTAGAATCTTTCTGACAAGATCATGTCATCAGCAAACAGACATGATTTTACTTCTCCCTTTTCAGTTTGAATGCATTTTATTTTATTTTATTTTATTTTATTTCATTTCATTTCAAACTGCTTTCTGGTTAGGACGTCCAGTACTATGTTGGATAAAAATGGTGAGTGGACATCATGTTTTGTTTTTGATCTTAGGGGAAAGGCTTTCAGCTTTTCATCATTGAATATGCTGTCAGCTGTGGGTTTGTCATATGGCCTTTTTGAGTTATCTTCCCTCTATAGCCAGTTTGTTGAGTTTTTATCATGAAAGGATTGTAAATTTTGTCAAGTGATTTTTCTGCCTCTATTGATATGATATAAAATGATTTTATCCTTCATTTTGTTGATGTGGTATATCATGTTTATTGGTTTGCATATGTTGAACTATCCTTGCATTCCAGTGATGAGTCCTACTTAATCATGGCATACCATTTTTTTAATGTGCATTTGAATTTAATTTGCTATTTTGTTAAATAGTTTTCATTTCTGTTATCAAAGATATTGGCCTGTGATTTTTTTTTCTTGTAGTTTCCTTGTCTGGCTTTGGTATCAGAATGGTGTGGGCCTCATGGAATTAGTTTGGAAGTGTTCCTTCCTGTTCAGTTTTGTGTTTGTTTTTTTGCTTTGTTTTGTTTTGTTTTGTTTTGTTTTTTGAAGCATTTGAGAAGGATTGGTATTAATTCTTTAAATGTTTGGATGACTTCACCAGTGAAGCCATCTGGTCCTGGACTTTTCCTTGTTGAGAGATTTTTCATTACTAATTCAATCTCCTTAGTAATTATTGTTCTGTTCAGATTTTCTAGTATTGCATGATTCAGTTTTTGTAGGTTGTATGTTTCTGGGAATTTATCCACTTCTTCTAGGTTATCACATTTTTTTGGTGTATAATTGTTCATAGTATTCTCATTTGATTCTTTGTATTTCTGTGGTATCAGTTGTAATATCTCCTAGTTCATTTCTGATTTGACTTATTTGAGTTTCTTTTCTTAGTCTGACTAAAGCTTTGTCAATTTTGTTTGTCTTCTCAAAAAAGCCAGCTCTTGGTTTTGTTTTTCTTTTCTACTATTTTTCTAGTTTCTATTTCATATATTTCTACTCTGATCTTTGTTATTTTTTTCCTTCTACTAACTTTAGGCTTAGTTTATTCTTCTTTCCTCTTCTCATCCTTCCTTTCTTTCTTCCTTCCCTTTTTTTCTCCTCCTCTTCTGTTTACTACTTTCCCCTCCCCCTCTTTCTTGCTCCTCTACCACCCCCTCCTCTCCCTCTCCTTCTTTTCTTCTCCTTCATTTCCTTCTCTTTCTCCTCCTCCTCCTTCTTCTAGTCCTTCCTTTCTCTCCCTCTCTCTGTCTCTTCCTAACATTTCATTTTTCTTTTTTTTTTAAAGAAAAGTGTCTTTATACAAATGCCATAAATATTTGTTCACATATTTTCTCAAATAATTTATAAAAATAGCCTTTTATGATTAGGTCTTTAACCCACCTACAGTTTATTTTTTATTTTTTGTATATTAGATATACTTTTATTTTTCTCTTATATAAGAGACGCTAGTTTTCTACAACTTTATATTAGATGATTTATCTTTTCTATTCTGAATTTTTTAATTTTATATTTTAAGTCTAGTATAGTTAATATAGTTATATTAATTTCAGGTATACAATATAGTGATTCGAAAATTCTGTACATTACTCAGTGCTCATTATAAGTGTACTCTTTAATCTCTATCACCTATTTAACCAATTTAGACACCCACCTCCCTTCTGGTAACCATCAGTTCGTTCTCTATAGTTAAGAGTCTGTTTCTTGATCTGCCTCTTTTTTCTCCTTTATTCATTTGTTTTGTTTCTTAAATTCCACATACGAATGAACTCATTTGGTATTTGTTTTTCTTTGACTAACTTATTTTGCTTAGCATTATATTCTCTAGCTCTATCCATGTTGTTGCAAATGGCCAGATTTCGTTCTTCTTTATGGATAAATAATATTCCATTACATACACGCACACACCCCCCACATCTTCTTTATCCATTCATCTATTGATGGACACTTTGGCTATTGTAAATAATGTATTTTACAGTATTTTGTAAACAAGAGTAATTTTATTATTGTAAATAATGCATATTAAAAATTTTGTAAATAATGCTGCAATAAACACAGGGGTGCATGTATTCCTTTGAATCAGTATTTTTGTATTTTGAGGGTAAATACCCAGTAGTGTGATTACTGGATCAAACATTCCATACTATTTTCTACAGTGGCTGTACCAGTTGCATGCCCACCAACAGTGCACGAGGGTATCTTTTTCTTGACATCGTAGCCAGTACCTGTTTGTTGCATTTTGGATGTTAGCTGTTCTGACAGGCATGAGGTGAGATCTCATTGTGGTTTTGATATGCATTTCTCTGATGATGAGTGATGATGAGCCTCTTTTCATGTGTCTGTTGGCCATCTGGATGTCTTCTTTTGAGATGTGTCTGTTCATGTTTTCTGCCCATTTTTTAATTGGATTATTTGTTTTTTGGGTGTTGAGTCGTATAAGGTCTTAATATATTTTGGATATGTCATTTGCAAATATCTTCTCCCATTTAGTAGGTTTCATTCTGATTTTTGACAGATACTTGGAGCTGGAGCTGCAGGAGGTGTTGGAAGTGCAGGTGGAGAAGGGAAAAGAAGTCTGGAGGTGCTGGGGATCGAACCCATGACCTCGTGCATGCTAAGCACGCGCTCTACCACGGAGCTACACCCCCTCTCATTCTGATTTTTGATACTATTTCTATTATATACCATCCACACATATCTTATTATCACAGGTTCTATTGCCTGTTCCAATAATCTGTTTATATGTTCTTCTGCTTGTATCTACTGCTATTATAACTGAATTTTTTTGAATAGAGAAAGTGATACACAAATCAGCATTTTTAATATTTCAAAAATTACTTTAGCTATTAAGTATTTTCATATATATTTTATAAGTATTCCATCCAAATACCCAAAAACAGTGTGGGACTTTTTATAAGAATAAACACAATTTATTAATTGATCACCTTTTTATATATTTATAATCTTCCAGTTTTTAATCAACTAATAATATTATATGTTATTTATGCAAATATTTTTTGTGCCTTATAAAAGCATTTTAAAATGTTCTACGTAAGTTTCATGCTTGTGTGGTTATGTCAATCCTATGTATATTTTATTTTCTGTGCTGATTATAAATTGTACCCAATGATATATTCTTGTTTATTGTATTTTCTAATGAACTATTTCTGTTAAAGAGGAAAATTATTGCTTTCTCTTATATCCGGTTACCTTTCTGAAATTTATATTCATTTCAGTATCAAAAAAAAAAAAAGAAAGTGCTGCTGTAAACATCGGGGTACACGTGCCCCATGCATCAGCAGTCCTGTATTTCTTGGGTAGATTCCTAACAGTGCTATTGCTGGGTCATAGGGTAGTTCTATTTGCATTTTTTTGAAGAATCTCCACACAGTTCTCCAAAGTGGCTGCACCAGTTTGCATTCCCGCCAACAGTGCAAGAGGGTGCCTGTTTCTTCACATCCTCGCCAGCATCTATAGTTTCCTGATTTGTTCATTTTAGCCACTCTGACTGGTGTGAGGTGGTATCTAGGTGTGGTTTTGATTTGTATTTCCCTGATGATGAGTGACATTGAGCATCGTTTCATGTGTCTGTTTGCCATTAGGATGTCTCCTTTGGAGAAGTGTCTATCCATATCTTCCGCCCATTTCTTCACTGGATTATTCATTTTTCCGGTGTGCAGTTTGGTGAATTCTTTATAGATTTTAGATACTAGTCCTTTATCAGATATGTCATTTGCGATGATCTTTTCCCATTCCGTTGGTTGCCTATTCGTTTTGTTGGTTGTTTCTTTTGCTGTGCAGAAGCTTTTTATCTTGATGAGGTCCCAGTAGTTCATTTTTGCTTTTAATTTCCTTGCCTTTGGAGATGTGTTGACGAAGAAATTGGTGCGTCTTAGATCAAAAAGGCTTTTTCCTGCTTTCGCCTCTAGGATTTTGATGGTTTCCTGTCTCACATTCAGATCCTTCATCCTTTTAGAGTTTATTTTTGTGAGCGGTGTAAGGAAGTGGTCTAGTTTCATTATTTTGCATGTTGCTGTCCAGTTCTCCCAGCACCATTTATTAAAGAGGCTGTCTTTTTTCCATTGGATACTCTTTCCCGCTTTGTCAATGATTAGTTGGCCATATACTTACGGGTCCATTTCTGAGTTTTCTATTCTACTGCATTGGTCTATGTGTCTGTTTTTGTGCCAATACCATACTGTCTTGATGATTACCGCTTTGTAGTAGAGGTTAAAGTCTGGGATTGTGATGCCCACTCCTCGGTTTTATTCTTCAGTATTACTTTGGCTATTTGGGGTCTTTTGTGGTTCCATACAAATTTTAGGATTGTTTACTCTAACTTTGAGAAGAATGCTGGTGCAATTTTGATTGGGATTGCATTAAATGTGTAGATTGCTTTGGGTAGTATTGCCATTTTAACGATATTTATTCTTTCAATCAATGAGCATGGGATATTTTTCCATTTCCTTGTGTCTTCCTCAATTTCCTTCATAAGTTTTTTATAATTTTCAACGTAGAGATCTTTTACATCTTTGGCTAGGTTTATTCCTAGGTATTTTATGGGTTTTGGTGCAATCATGAATGGGATTAGCTTCTTTATTTCTCTTTCCGCTACTTCTTTGTTGGTGTATAGAAATGCCACCGATCTCTGTACATTGATTTTGAACCCTGCACTTTGCTGAATTCATGGATCAGTTCTAGTAGGGTTTTGGTGGATTCTGTCGGGTTTTCCAAGTAAAGTATCATGTCGTCTGCAAAAAGTGAAAGTTTGACTTCCTCCTTGGCAATCTTGATGCCTTTTATTTTGCTTTGTTGTCTGATTGCTGATGCTAGGACCTCCAACACTATGTTAAATAGCAGTGGCGAGAGTGGATACCCCTGTCATGTTCCTGATCTTAGGGAGAAGGCTCTCAGTTTTTCCCCATTGAGGATGATATTAGCTGTGGGCTTTTCATATATGGCTTTTATGATGTTTAAGTATGTTTCTTCTATCTCCACTTTCTCAAGGGTTTTTACTAGGAAAGGGTGCTGTATTTTGTCAAATGCTTTTTCTGCATCTATTGACAGGATCATAGGGTTCTTATCTTTTCTTTTGTTAATGTGATGTATCACGTTGATTGATTTGCGAATATTGAACCAGCCCTGCAACCCAGGGATGAATCCTACTTGATCATGGTGAATAATTCTTTTATATGCTGTTGGATTCGATTTGCTAGTATCTTGTTGAGAGTTTTTGCATCCATATTTATCAGGGATATTGGCCTATAATTCTCTTTTTTTTGCTGGGTCTTTATCTGATTTGGGAATCAAAGTGATGCTGGCTTCATAGAATGAGTCCGGGAGTTTTCCTTCCATCTCAATTTTTTGGAACAGCTTGAGGAGGATAGGTATTAACTCTGTTTTAAATGTCTGGTAAAAGTCCGCAAGGAAGCCAGCTGGTCCAGGACTTTTGTTTGTTGGGAGATTTTTGATAACTGATTCAATTTCTTCACTAGTTATGGGTCTGTTCAAATTTTCTATTTCTTCTCGTTTGAGTTTTGGAGGGTGTGGCTATTTAGGAATTTGTCCATTTCTTCCAGGTTGTCGAGTTTGTTGGCATATAATTTTTCATAGTATTCTCTGACAATTGCTTGTATTTCTGAGGGATTGGTTGTAATCACTCCCTTTTCATTTGTGATTTTATCTATTTGGGTTCTCTCTCTTTTCTTTTTGAGACGCCTGTCTAGAGGTTTGTCTATTTTGTTTATTTTTTTCAAAGAACTGGATCTTGGTTTCATTGATCTGTTCCACTACTTTTTCTGTTTCCATGTTATTAATTTCTGCCCTGATTTTTGGTATTTCTCTCTTTCTTTTGAGTTTGGGGTGTCTTAGCTGTTCTGCTTCTAATTCCTTTAGGTGTGCTGTTAGAATTTGTGTTAGTAATTTTTCTTGTTTCTTGACATGGGCACAGATTGCAATATATTTACCTCTCAGGACTGCCTTTTCCACATGCCAAAGCGTTTGGATTGTTGTATTTTCATTTTCATTTGTTTCCACGTATTTTTAAATTTCTTTTCTGATTGCTTGGTTGACCCACTCGTCTTTAGTAGGTTGTTCCTTAGCCTCCATGTTTTGGGGGATTTTCCAGACTTTTTCCTGTGGTTGATTTCAAGATTCAAAGAATTGTGGTCTGAAAGTGTGCATGGTATGATCTCAATTCTTTTATATTTATTCAGAGCTTCCCTGTGTCCCAGAATGTTATCTTGGAAAATGTACCATGTGCAGGTGAGAATGTAATTCCTTTGCTTCTGGATGAAGGACCTTATATTTTATTATTTTTAAAAGTTATCTATTTTGAGAGAGAGAGAGAGAGAGAGAGAGAGAGAGAGGAGAGAGAGGGAGGTAGTGGGGGAGGGCCAGAGAGAAAGGAAGAGAGAATCTGGAGCAGGCTCTGTGCTGTCAGTGTGGAGCCTGATGCGGGTTCGATCTCACAAACCCTGAGATCATGACCTGAACTGAAATCAAGAGTTGGATGCTTAATGGACAGAGCCACCCAGATGCCCCAAATTATAGTTATTTTAAATCCCAGATGAAATAATTCCAAAATTTCTGCCATATTTCAGTCTATTTCTGATGCTATGTCTCTTCAGAATAGGTGTTTTGATTCTTAGCATGCCTTATACTTTTGTATTGAAAGCCAGGCGTGGTGGATTGGGTTGAAAAACTGGAGTGGATAGGGTTTTAGTGCAAGGGTTCCTGTTTATCTGGCTAGGAATTAGGATGTGTTTACTGTTTGCTGTGTCAGAGGCTGAAATTTCCTTTAGTGTCCTTGTTTTGTCTCCGCTGTCATCTTTGAGTTTTCCTAGAGGCTTCTCTTAAATAGGGTCTGAGGCTTGCAGTTCTTTTAGGCGTACGTATTCCACACAGGAATTGCACAGGAGCACTATTAATTTGGTGGTAAGTCTGTGGGGAGGAGAAACATTCTATAGGCCTATGATTAGATCTCAGGCCTTTAGGGAGTCCATCTCCGGGCTGTGACCTTTACAAGGGCTTCTCAGTTTCCCCACCCTTTCCTTTAGCTGAGTGAGACAGGAAGGCTAGAAGGGGCCAGAGTTGGGTGTACCCACCCCTTCCACCATCACCTAGGCTTTGGGAAAACCCAAGTCCCTTGGGCTATGGTTAAATAGTTTCCCTTCAGGGAAGGCCTTGGTTGAGAAAAATCAGAGAGCTCTGGATATGTTTCAGAATAGTTTTTCCCTCTCCCTGCTTTAAGCAAGTGGAGTTTTCTCCAGTATTTACAGTGACGGCTCCTCAGAACCCCTCCCTGGCCAGAGTATTAACTCTTAAGGTGGTCCATACTGAACTTGTAAAATTTGTCAATTACAGGGTGACTGGTGGCTCAGCCTGTTGAGTGTCCGACTCTGATTCTCAGCTCAGGTCTTGATATCAGGGTCATCAGTTCAATCCCCACATTGGGCTCCATGCCCGGTATGGAGCCTACTTAAAATAAAATAAGATAAAATAAAATAAAATATATAAAATATAAAACATAAAGTAAAATGAAATTCACCAATTACAGTGTAATGTGTTCCAACTCATACTGGCTCCAACTGTGGGTTTCTGCTGAGGCTTCTGCTTCTGGCAAACTGTGTTTATCTTTCTTCTCTCTACTTTCCAGAGCAGCAGTTTGCCCCATACCTCAATTCTCTGATAGATCTAAGAAGAATTTTTAGTTTATTCCATTTTTTCTTGTTATGACGATGAGAATTACTTCCATATTCTTTTCATGTTGGACTGGAAACTAGAAGTACTTGCATTGCTTTTTTTTTTTGTTTGTTTCATGTGTGTTTTTATTTATTTTTAATTTTATAATAGTTTATTTTCAAATTGGTTTACATATAACACCCAGTGTTCATCCCAACATGTGCCCTTTTTAATGCCCATCACCCCCTCTCCCCCCTCCCTCATCCCCCTTACCCTCAGTTTTTTTCTTAGTCTTTGAGAGTCTCTTATGTTTTATCTCCCTCCCTCTCTGTGTCTTTTTTTCCTTTCCCCTCTTCCCCTCCCCCTGGTTTTTGCTTAGTCTCACAAAGTCCACCTATTCGTGGAAACATAGTCAGTCAGAAAAAGACAGTTGCCTTGCTTTTTAAAGTGTGAGAGTTTGGGGTGCCTGGTGGCTCAGTTGGTTGGGTACCTGACACTTGGTTTTGGCTCTGGTCATGATCTCAGTTTGTGGGATCGAGCCCTAGATCGGGCTCTACACTAACACGTAGAGACTGCTTGATATTCTCTCCCTCCACCCTCTCTCTGCCCCTCCCATGCATACTCTCTCTCAAAATAAATAAATATTTAAAGAAAAAGTGTGAGAATTCTATAGTTCCATAATGTTGTGTGTTCAAACATGGCTTACCATTCAGACAGGGAAAGGGAGTTTGCATTTTCTTTGAAAAATCACAGCTTAATCCATTTATTTTTTAAAATAACCACTTTCCATTTTATTTACTTATTGTACTGTATACATCATAAACGTTGTATGTTGCCTTAAATCCGAAGACAGAGAATAAATGGATGAATGAATGAATAACAAATAAGGTGGTTTAAACCATAGAAAACAGAAGAACATTGAGAAGTACTTAGTTCATACCTACTGCTTTAATCTGCTTTTTAATCCAGAAATATTACATAAAGGTATAATAATGTGAAACTGCAATTCAGCAGAACGTCTAACATATGGGGTTATTTTGGTTACTGAAAGGTTACGATGAACTGAGAACGAATACACAACCTATATTTTTTGTTTTATTTCCAGCTTATCTACTGAAAAGAATTGTGGGGATACCCGGGTGGCTCAGTCAGTTGAGCGCTCAACTTTGGATTCTGGCTCAGGTCCTGATCCTAGGGTCGTTGGGTCAGGCCCCTCATCGGGCTCTGAGCGGAGTGCAGAGCCTGCTTGGGTTTCTCTCTCTCTCTTCCTCTGCCCCTCTTTCCTTCTCACGGTCTCTGTTTCTCTCTAAAACAAAAAAAGAAAGAAAAGAAATGTAAAAACATGCATCACTACATTTTCCTCTCAAAGTCAAAGAATTTATTAATGTGAATTGTATAATTGTTTCAGTGAATTTCATTGTAGCCACTTGTCAGTTGTGTGATCCTGGGCATGTTATTTCACCTCTCTCTGTGCTAGGTTCCTCATCTGCAGAAAAGGTGAATGGTAATCCGTGCATGTTGCTTAGCACAGTACTTGGTACATACACAGTAAGCCCTCAGAAAACTGTAGCTATTACTGTCATTATTCATCGTTGTTACATGTAAACCACCACCTCGCTATACTGGGGGAAACAAAAAACGTAGAACACTCAATCTTGTGGAAGAATTATTCAAAAATATCACTTGTCTATTGCCCAGGGGTTAAGGTCTTCTGGTTCTCAGGGGAAGGAATGGTGAGAAGGAGCAGGGTGAGGCTAATGGACCTCAATCTCTGGCCTTGAATTTGGTTGCTATCCTTGCACAGCCACCTCATGACTATGAGGTCTCGTTCCTCCTCTTTTCACACCGCCATTTCAACCAGGATGGCGGTCAGCTTTCTTGTTTCTTGATTGTAATAAATGGACTGAAATGATTTAAAGCTAAAGGTTCAATGGAGTTTTGAAACTATAGAGTGCATTCATCTATTGGAAGGACAGGTTTGGCTGTAGAGACCCCTGAAGTCTAAGTCTCTAAAAACAGAACTACCTGAGGACCCAGCAATAGCACTGCTAGGAATTTACCCAAGGGATACAAGAGTGCTTATGCATAGGCGCATGTGCACCCCAATGTTTATAGCAGCACTTTCAATGATAGCCAAATTACAGAAAGATTCCCATATGCCTATCAACTGATGAATGGATAAAAAAGATGTGGTATATATATATACAGTGGCTTACTATTTGGCAATGAGAAAGAATTAAATCCTACCACTTACAGCAACGTGGATGGAACTGGAGGGTATTATGCTGTGTGAAATAAGTTCAAGTAGGGCAGATAACGTATGTTTTCGCTCACATGCGGATTTTGAAAAACTTAACAGAAGACCATGAGGGAGGGGATGGGGGAAAATAGTTACAGAGAGGGAGGGAGGCAAACCATAAGAGACTCTTAAATACAGAGAACACACTGAGGGTGGATGGGGGTGGGGGAGAGGGGAAAATGGGTGATGGGCATTGAGGAGGGCACTTGTTGGGATGAGCACTGGGTGTTGTCTGTGAGCGATGAATCGATCCCAAAAACCAAGAGCACACTTCACACACTGTGTTAGCCAATTTGACAATAAATTATATTTTTTAAAAACCTGAAAAAAAAATAAATAGAAGAACCAATTTAACACCTTGAAATATTTTTGCCTGACTCCCTGTTGGAATTGAGGTTTCAATGTGCTGGCTGGGCCTACAAAATTCACTGGATATTCTTGGAAATTTCTTAAGCTTAAAATGAAGAAATAGGGGCGCCTAAGTGGCTCAGTTGGTTAAGCATCCGACTTCAGCTCACATCATGATCTCAGTTTGTGAGTTCGAGCCCCGCGACAAGCTCTGTGCTGACAGCTCAGAGCCTGGAGCCTGCTTTGAAATCTGTGTGTCCCTCTCTCTCTGCCCCTTCCCCACTCATGCTCTGTCTCTCCCTCTCTGTCTCTCTAGAATAATAAACACTAAAAAAAATTTTTTTAATGAGGAAATAGGCCCCTTCTGGATATTTCTTGGGCTGCTGTGGTTATGGACCTGGGCCAGGGTTGCGTTAAAAGGAGGGTAGGTGAGGGAGAAAAAGAGAAAAGTCGGCTCTGTTGCTTGACCCTGTGATGGGGGCCATGGGAGGAGGAGATGTAAGGAACTCATGTGCATAGGAACCTGAGTTCTGTTGTTTCCTTTCTGTTCCAGGCCCAGCTGGCCAGAGCCATCTCCTCGTGCCCCACTGGCTACTTCCCAGAGGAAGCACCCAGCTGCCGGGCTCCCTCACTCCCCAACTCCCTAAACCTCATCAATAGCTCTGGGCCCAGCTATCCACCTGGATTTCTCCCTTCCCTACGTCTCCACAGTCTCCTTTTCCACTTCCTATTTAAAAACATCCTTTGATTCATCCTTTGTGTCTCTTCTTCGAGGGAGAATTGGACAGAGGCTTTTCCTTGGTCTTTACCTTGCCTTCATTTCCCCCCGAAACCAAAATTCTAAGAGAATTTTGAGCCTAAATCTGCAATTCTCAGAGCAGTTCTAATTTTGTCTGGCCTGTGCTTAGGATGGGTCGAGGCATCTCAACTCTGTACCCAGGCCTGAATGCCACCTCTTAAATCACTCTCGTCCCGTGTGTGTGTGTGTGTGTGTGTGTGTGTATGTGTGTGTATATATATGAGTATATACATATATGAGTGTGTGTGTGTGTGTGTATATATATATATATACACATATATATGTATATATATATTCTAAGTAAGTTCCATGTCCAACATGGTGCTTGAACTCACGACCCTGAGTTCAAGAGTCACAGGCTCTACTGATGAACCAGCCTGGCGCCCTGTGTCCCTTGATTTTAAAAGCAAGAGTGTGTGTAGAAGGCACCTTTTGTACTTTTAGAGTCTAAAATATTGGCCTGTAAATGCTGAGAACTAAGACATTCACCTTGAGTCCTACCTTTGTGTGTGGAAAGGATGGAGGTGTACTACAGCTCATCGCATTTGAAAATTGTATTTATAGGGGCGCCAGGATGGCTCAGTTGGTTAAGTGTCTGAGCTCAGCTCAGGTCATGATCTCTCGGTTCGTGAGTTCGAGCCCCACATCGGGCTCTGTGCTGACAGGGCAGAGCCTGCTTGGGATTCTCTCTCTCCCACTCTCTCCCCTTCCCCTGCACTCTCTTTCTCTCTCAAAAATAAACAAACATTTAAAAAAGTTAATTCACCACATATGCAGAGCTGGCATTTGCTCACAGGTTGCGCCACGGGTTGGCAAACTTGGTTTTGAAAGGAGCTTGGGAGAAAGGCGGGCGGTTATAATGGAAGCACACTCGGCCTTTTGTGGAAAGGGTACAAGTTGCATCCCTCTCTCAAGGCCTGAAATTGTAAACACCAGGAGACTGAACGCCTGCAGGGGAGGCTGATAACTTCTCCTATTTTCCTACAGGTACAGTGACTCAGCGATGAGTTGGGAACGTTTGGGTCTTCAGCCTTCTGAGAAAAAAAGTTCTAGGCAGGATGGAGTGCTGCCCATAGCCGGATGGTCCAGCTCTCAGGGGAGGGCACGGCCACCCAGAGGCTAAGGAACTTGGCATGCTTTCCTGGACTGCCCACTCCACTGTTCTGGGCCTATGTCCCAAATCTGTAAAAGGAAGGGAGTGGACTGGATGACTTTGACAGCCCCTTGCGGTGCAGAGACTACTGAGGTTTCTTCCTTTAAGCTGGCTTCAGAAGGGAAAGGCACTTGGCTTGGAAGAGCCACCTGACGCAACGGGGCTCGTTTCCTGTGGATGCCAGTCTTTTACTGCAGGGCCAGTGAACATCTGTCTCACTGGCCAGATTAAAAACTCTCATGTGAGAGTTCCACAAAGGAACATGAGAGAGAATATGGCTGCTGAGATGATCTGGCTGAGGCAAGGACTGGCTTGTGCCGGGACACCTTACTGCTTTGGCATTAATAGGAAGGAGCGTAAGGAAAGTCTTACGTGAATCCCCAAATGAAAGTAATGGCACCCAGCATTCCTAGGATGAGGGCTATGTTACCATAGCAATGGACTCCCGAGGTGTCCACTCGAGGTTTTCAGAACCCCAGTCCACAGCCTGGGCTACAGCAAGTCAGATGAGACCAAGCTGAGCTTACCTACCAGGAAATACAGTGGAGGGCTCTATCATTTCACTTCCAGGGATCCAACGTTTCCTGGAGGTGTCGCATCAGCACCAAATGACTGCATGGCAGGTCAGTACATCCGTACGTGTGCTCAGTGCATGCCCAATGATAGGCACAACACCCCATCAGCACAAATCTGGCAAATGTGTTTCTGTTCTTTTGATTATTTACTTAAGTATTTATTTAAAGCAGGCTCCCTGTGGGACTTAAACTCGTGACCCTGAGATCAAGAACTGATCGGAGATCAGGAGTCGGACACTTAACCAACTGAGCCACCCAGACACCCCAGATCGTTCTTCCTGTTCTTTTTAAACAACTCAGAGTGGGCCGCCTGGGTGGCTCAGTCGGTTAAGCGTCTGACTCTTGCTTTGGTCTCAGGTCATGATCTCTCATTTCATTGAGTTCAAGCCTCCACATCGGGCTCTGAGTCTGCTTGGGATTCTCCCTCTCCCTCTTTCTCTCTGCCCCCTGCCCTGCTCGTGCTCTAATTAAATAAACGAAAAAAAAAGAGTAAAACAACTCAGAAGAAACTCCATTTCCCCTACTTTCTATACAATCGCAGTGACCCTTTGCTTAAAAACTTACTTTTCACACTTGAGGAAAATTTATATGGTTTGATATGAAACAACCTTAGAAACTTCAGAAAGCAAGATCCAGAATGTTTAATAACTGTAAAATGCTGGAACTAATCTACCCCCGCTCCACGAGACTCTGTTTATAACTTTTCAGCCAAAACTAACGTCTACGGAGAACAGTAAAGGGACTCGTTATTCTCGCAGGCAGTCTGAGCATGAAGAAAGAAATGTCGTCAGTGTGTCAGACCAGGTATAAATGTTAACTGCAGGGTTTGGGCTGAGTGCCGTCTGGCTTTCAGTCTCAGCACAGCAAAACCACGTGTTCGACTACACATTTTGTTTTGGGGCCCCCCGGGCGGCTCAGTCAGTTAAGCGCTGAACTCTGGATTCGGCTCAGGTCAGGATCTCACGGTTTGCGAGATAGGGCCCGCGTCTGGCTCTGCCCTGGGCTTGGAGCCTGCATGGGATTCTCTCTCTCTCCCTCTCTCTCTGCTCTTCCTTTGCTCGCAAGCATGTGCGCTCTCTCTCTCTCTCTCTCTTTTAAAATAATAAAAATAAAATAAAACTTTTGTTTTCAGAATCATCTGGTGAGGATGGCAGTGGGAATGCATAGGTTTCTCTCTCTCCCCGGGGGGCCCGGCAGCTTGGATTTTTAAACAGGTTTCCCTCAAAGATATCTGAGGGGTCATTCGTCCTCTGAAACGTCTTGAGAATTAAAAGGGCGATCTGACAAGGAAGGCCTGGTTATGGAGGGCCCGGGGGGGACTGTGGCTTCTTACTGGGATGTAAGAGTTGCTGACACTCTGAATACTGCCGTGGTATCTCAGCCTATAGGTTTAAGGAAAGTTTAGACAAACGGGGTCCAACTTCACTAGACCTCCTCGCCACCAGAAGTACACCCCATTTGCATGACTACACTCACGTACACACCATGGAACAAAGCGAACAAACTCATCCCGGATTTTGTTTTTCACAAATAATCTCTTAATACGACATGATTTTCTACCGTCTCAAATGCTTATCTTTTGACCTACAAATTAGACATCGCTGCCTAAACAAATGAAAAAGCATTTCAAATTAACACAGGTAAGAATCTGGCCTCGACTGAAACCCTCCCCCTACCCAGCACCAAATTCCATAAGACCCATCTCTTCAAAATAGTACCACCAAAAAATATACCTTTGGATGTTAGAAAGTTCTAGAGAATATTCACTCATAGAGCTCAATTTGTGCCATATCTTCAAGGTATATGTCTGTATGCCAATTTTCTAACCTTTTCACCCTTCTTAGCTCAGTGAAACTTTATTAAAAATTGTTCTTAGGGCATCCGGGTGACTCTCGATCTCTCTCTCTCTCTCTCCCTCTACCCTCTGCCCCTCTCCCCCACGTGTACTCACCCTCTATCAAATATAAAAAAAATGGTTATTTTCCAGGTTTGGGCACCAAAATAACCCATCCTTGTTGACTTCAAACTTTTTTAAATGTCTATTTATTTGTGAAACAGAGAGAGAGAGAGACAGAGAGAGAGAGAGAGAGACAGAGACAGAGATAGAGTGTGAGCGGGGCAGGGGCAAAGAGTGAGGGAGACGCAGAATCTGAAGCAGGCTCCAGGCTCTGAGCTGTCAGCACAGAGCCTGACTGGGGGGTCGAACTTGTGAACCGCAAGATCGTGACCTGAGCTGAAGTCGGAGACTCAACTGACTGAGCCACCTAGGCGGCCCTGTTTGCTTCAATTTTTAAACAAATGTCCAGTTTCCTCCAACCCTCCACTATAATGTTTTAGGCTGACACATGACAGAGTTTCAGAACATTAAAAGTAGGGCTAACGCTTTTTATACTGCTTGCCTACACACTAAAACAGCAGGAGAACCAGGCACCCGGACTTTACAGCTGTCTCCCTGCATCAGTCTCAGTGTAACCAAACAGACATTAGTTAGAGAGTGTGCTCTCTGTATGTGAATAATTCCCTTACCCCAAGGCCGGTATATTTATACATCCACCTTTTTTTTTTTTTTTTTTTTTTTTTGCGGATTTAGCTAAGAACTTATGCCTGGTTTTAAATCTTTAAAATAACAATAGAGTTGAACCCTCATAACCTAGGTCCTCCATGTATTAATGTGGATACTTCCCGGATTAGACCGAGCCCCAATGTGACTCCACACAGAAATGCTCCCTAAATGATGTGTTAGAAGGAGCTGAACTTGGGGTACCTGGGTGACTCAGTTGGTCACGTGCCTAACTTCAGCTCAGGTCATGATGTCACGGTTCGTGGCATTGAGCCCCACGTCAGGCTTTGTGCTGATGGTGCAGAGCCTGCTTGGGATTCTCTCCCCCGCCCTTCAAAATAAACTTTTACGAAAAAGGAGTTGAACTTTATACTTGATTTTGTACAGGAAATTAGGGGAAGCAGTTTGGTTCTCTTTTACTGTTTTCCTTTAAGAATTCAAGACCCTTCTGGTCATGGGCAATTTCCATAAACCAGGGTTTACTTATCCCATTTTTCATTCACCAAAGCCCTAAAATTCAAAACTTAGTTCCCAAAGATGGAAACGGTAACCAAAGCAACAACTTGGGAATATCTAGAACAAAAGGGTCCATGACCCAAAGCAGATTTTAGAACGGCGGGGCAGCCACATTGCTTTTTTCAAGTTTACTGACCTGTGCCTTGGCTTGAGTCACATCCAGGCCTGTGTCAAGCTCCCTTCTGAGGGGGAAAAAATCGCCAATAGTTAGTATCTGGAGTTGCGGGTGAGATGAGATCTACAACGTACATTTCATGCTTGTTTTTAGATTTCTATTTTCCCCAATTCCCCAGCACACATTTCTGTACTACCCAAGTCCAGGCTTGCTTCAGGGACAACTTTGTGCGCCAAATTTCCGGGTAGGGTGAAAAACTAGCATTCAAGATCAATATAACTTTAATGAGGACTGATGCACAAACAATTCTGGGACGACCAAATTATCAGCATTTTAAATACAGACCAGATCCAACCCTGCACTTGCATAAAGGTGCCTGACTCTCCCCATCCGGATCTCAATCCTGAGCCAAGAGAATGCGATTTACGAAAGCGGGAGCGCGCCCCAAGTTTCCCGACGATTCATTTATACACTGCATGGAAGTATTTACCTCAATGCTCAGTCCCGTAGGCGTCGCCCTCCTCCCCCCCCCCCCCCCCCACTTAGACGGAGCTCCAGGGCCGGCATATTTCAGTGGCCTCAAGCCCATAGGTAGCTTAGGCTCTGGGGGGGAGGGAGAGAGACCCGGGACAGAGCCAAAGGCGTCCCAGGCAACTGGGCCCCTAGCTTCTTAGAGAACAGGGAGCCTCCAGGGAGGGCCACTCACCGCGGGAACACTTCGGGGAATTGAGTGCGTTGGAAAACGCTCTCCAGCTCCATCAGTTCCAACCGCCTGAAGACTTGGCGGAGGCGTCGCCGCCTGTCCTGGGGCTGCGAACCCCCGGTGGCCACGTGAGCCTCCAGCTGCTGCTGCTGCTCCTGCGGGGGCTCCTCGCCGCCGCCGCCCTTCTGGATCTCTTCTACGGGGCCGGGAGCTCCCGCGCCGCCTTGGCTTTCTTCTCCTTCTGCTGCTCCCCGCTCAGATTCCGGCAGTAGATCCTTCTCGAAGTCTCCTCCAGTTACCGAGATCACGGTAGGCCCCGCATCTGGAAAAGACAAGAGAAATCAGTTCGTTGGAACACGGGGTGCGTGGGGGGCGACCCGAGCTCAGCGACGTTGGCCGCGCGTCCCGACTCCTCGCCTCTCCCAGGGAAAGGGCGTTTCCCAGAGTTCGCCAAACGGGTGTCCCGGTTCAGGCACCGACCCTGCCGTTCTCCTCGGAACTCTTCCACTCCCGGGCTGTGGGAAGCGGTGTCTGCGGGTGGGCTCCCGGGCGGAGCCTCCATGTCCCGAGCGCCGTGGACGCAGCCGTGCGGCTCCACAGACTCTGCGTTGCGGCCCGCGGCGATCCCCGAGTCGGTCCTCTTTCTGGCGCGATGTCCGGGCTGCCGCGCGTCTACCGCAGGTTCAAGGGTCACATGCTTAGACGCCAGTTATCCGGGCTGCAGCACGTGCGGTGGGCGGGACCTGCCTGGGGGCGCACGCGGCCGGGGCGTGGCCGCGAGGTAGGCGGAGCCTGTCCGGAAGCGTGTGGCGGGAGGGGGCGTGCCCGAGGGCTCTAACTCGCTGCTTATGTGGGGCACCACCTCGGGGTAGGGGCCTCACCTGGCGGTGCCAGCCACCCGGGGGCCGGGGAAAGGGCGGGGAGCGAAACCTCCCAGAGCCCATGAAGAAGTGAGGGGAGAACGACCCTCGCCTGGCCCTCGCTGCGCGCGGGTCGGTGCAGGGCAGTCGCCCTAAGCTCCTCCAGGGCGAGGGACTCAGAGGTAGGGCTGGAGAAAGCGCGGGGCCCCTGGCAGCCCAGGCAGGGAAGCGAGGGTAGTCCCCCTTGCCTTAAGGGCTCCTGAGCATGACTCTCTCCTCAGAGGAGGCAGTAGTTAATGGATGGGACTCTCTGGTTCGGTTCCGTTCGCACGCAGGTCCACGACCCGGGCTGGCGATTCAGACGAAACGGTTGGCTGGGGGCTGCTTGCTCTGGGGCTTTGCAATAGGGCGGTAAAAGCGGAGCCCTCCATCATTCCCAGGGCGAGCAGGAACGGGAGCTTGAGGCAAGGTTTGCAGAGCACCGTGGATGCTCAGATCCACGCTGTAAGAAAGCCAATCCCGTTTCTTGCGAAAGCAACAAATACTCTAGATTTGTAGTAAGGAATTCAGGTCGCTAGTACAAGTGTAGAACCCTACCCACAGTTTTGTGCATCCAAGAATGCTTGCACTGCACGCGGCCCTTCCTTTCATCCTGGACTGTGGGCCTTGCAACCTCTGCACGCTAAGCTCCGCTGCCGCGCCTCGAGCTGCAGGTCCTCTGCAAAAGCGCGCATGTTTCTGAGTGGGCGAGTGCTGAGGACTTGAGTTAGTTTCCACTTTTTTATTCTCCTCCCCCTCCTCCTGTTCCTGCTGTACCTCTTCGCCTTTCTCCATCTCCCTTTGTCTAGAGCCATCTTCCTGAGTTCTTACTCTCCACTAATAAATGTCTGCCTAATAAAAAAAAGTCAAGGCAGATTGAGGGCTCTGTTTTTCTTTTCAAAAACTGTTTTGCATAGTGTTGAATGCCGCTTAATGACAGTCTGCGCCCGCCCTGCCACTTCCCTCTGGCTCTAGTTAGAAAAATATGTATGTGTATAAACCCAGTGCCTAATAACTTGCTAGAACTGGTGCGGATGAAAGCTAACTTATACTCGTTGCCGAATCAGCAATCACGTAATGATCCGGTATCAGAAAGACGTCAGCATCCTAGTCCCTCAAGGAACATATGAACTATTCAGCGCTGTCCTCTTGGGTAAGATCCGGAGGCATCGATTTCTCATAAACACCTTCTATTCAATACAATCCAGTTTTTAAGAAGTCCAATTATATTGATGGTTTTCAATTTTACCCATGTCTCAAGGATGGGTAAAGAATTCTTAGAATTTCGAGGATGGTAAAAGTCATGGTTTTATTTGTTTTATTTTTTTAATGTTTATTTATTTTTGAGAGACAGATAGAATGTGAGCGAGCGTGGGGGCGTTAAAGAAAGAGGGAGGCTCAGAATCCAAAGCAGGCTCCAGGCTCCTCTGTCAGCAGAGAGCCTGATGCGGGGCTCCAGCCCATGAACCGAGAGATCATAACCTGAGCTGAAGTCAGATGCTTAACCGACTGAGCCAGCCAGGTGCCCCAAAAGTCATGTTTTAATTATGTCCCTAAGATTTCTCTTTGATTTTCATCAAGCCCCAGTAATCAGAGCTCTGGTCTCTGGAATTAAGCACCATCAAGCTCTCCTATTAATAAATTTATTTTAGATCCCCCCTCAAAAAAAAGGAATGTTTTGCAGGTGGGAATGTGTTAATATCCTGAGTACTGAGAGTAACTTCTAATAATGGGTCCCAGGCTTGACAATGTACATGATTTATCCTACTTTTACCTGCACGACTACCCTGTCATTGGACCCATTTAAAAAAATAAATGAAACCATTTTCAGAGGCTCCTGAAATTATGGGGGGCCCTAGTCACCTCGCATTATTATATTTCGTAATTATCACCTGTATATGACAGATAAAGATACTTTCTCAATGCCTCTTGGTCACTAAGTGTGATTAAAAAACAATTACGGGATGGTGGTTGAATTCACTTTGAAAAATCTTTTGAATTGTCTAGGAATTTCATTCCTACAGCCTTTCCCTACCTAATCAAGCCTCCTCACGTGGGCTCGTGCTGGATTCTGCAGACCTCCCCCTCTCTCGGCTATATACCCTATGATAAGTTTGGGCTCGGGATCAGTTCTACCATGAAAGGCCCACAGTGGTTAGGATCGTGGTGTGTGTTAGCCTGGCTAGAACAGCCATTACAGTTTGGGTGGCGTGGTCTCTCCCATTTGAGATTTCCACAATTTATTCCAGTGCTTTCTTTTTTTAAATTTTTAAATGTTTATTTATTTTTGAGAGAGATTGATGGAGCACGAGCAGGGGAAGGCCTGAGAGTGAGGGAGACACAGAATCCGAAGCAGGCTCCAGGCTCCGAGCTGTCAGCACAGAGTCCTACGTGGGGCTCAATCTCACAAACAGGGAGATCATCACCTGAGCCGAAGTCAGATGCTCAACCGACTGAACCACCCAGACGCCCTTATTGCAGCACTTTCTAAATTTCAGTCATGTATGTGCTCTTTGGGTAAGTGTTGCCTATCTAGGCATCGGGTAGGGTAGTATTTACTTAAAACCTTTAGTTAAGTTGATTTGCTTCTTGAAAACCTTACATACTTAATTGACCCTCGTCTAAGCAAAAATAGGCATAGAATGGAGTCGTGGGTTTGCTGTACCAAATTCACGAGGGCAGAGAGCCTCGGAGTCAGACTGCTGGCATCTGTATTCCGGCTTTGCTTTTCTTTTGCTAGCTAGCCAATCTGGCGACTTGCTTTTTCTCTCTGTGCCTCCATTTCCTCATTGGTAAAATTGAGTAATAACGGTACCTACCTCATGGGGTTGTTATGAGGATTCACTGAGCTAATAAAAGTAGCTCACACAGAAGCCGGTTCTTACTGTGTTCCAGGCAATGGTCTAAGTGATTGATTTATATTAACACATTGAATTCTCTTAACAACCCGATGGACTTAGAGCTGCTCTTATCTTCGTTTTATAGGTGATGTTATTGGGTCACAGAGATATTAAGTAGCGTGCTTAAAGTCACTCACTTGGGAAATGTCCCAGCCGCGATTTGAACCTATCCCCTGAGAACCATCCCTCGCACAGAGGATGTACTCGGTCACATTTGCTATTATGCTATACGCTATTATTATACTTTTGTGGTTAGTGAATGAGAGATAACCAGACGTAAGAGCAGCTTACAACTCAAAATTCTCTGTATTAACTAATACATCAGTACCATAGATATCTAGTGGTAACTCAGTCATCAGTCGCCCAGGGATAAGTGGCAGGATCTAGAATAATGAGTTGAAATCAGGATGCTGAAGAAAAGTAGTTGAAAGTTCAGGAAGTTGAGGGGCGCCCAGGTGGCTCTCAGTCAGTTAAGCTCGGGTCATGATCTCACAGTTGATGGGTTTGAGCCCCGTGTCCAGGCTCTGAGCCTGGCGCCTGCTTCAGATTCTGTTTCACCCTCTCTCTCTCTCTGCCCCTTCCCTGCTCCCAACTTGCTCGCTCTCTCTCTCTCTCTCTCAAAAAGAAACATTAAAAAAAAAAGAAAATTCAAAAAGTTGAATATTCTTCTCAACACTACATTCGTGTGTATTTGCAAAATAATGAGGTAGTCCTATAGATAACTTCTTGTACCCAGGAAGCCAGCTAGTTGGAGACAGCTAGAGATATGTAGTTGAAGCCATAGCCTGGACGACACATTCTGCTCAGACTTAACTTTTTATGTCTTGTTAGCATAAAAATCCAATTCTGCATAGCTAGTGGGATCTAAGGTAACTCCTAAACTGGAAGCAACTGGAGATAACTAAAAAAATTAAGAGAAGACCAGAAGGTGGAAAGCCCATCTTTCACAAATCCAAAATCTTATTTTTTTGTTCAAATAATGAACTTGTACTATAGACATTAAGTAGTACCTAGGTCAATAGTAAGTACAGTTAACATGAAATAACCAGGAAGATAAATATTCTAAGCAATGAGGTTTAAAAATGATTTTTTAGGGGCGCCTGGCTGGCTAAGTCGGTAGAGCATGTGACCTTTGACCTCAGGGTTGTAAGCTCGAGCCCCACGTTGGGTGTAGATATTACTTAAAAATCTGGGGCCACCTGGGTGGCTCAGACTGTTAACCGTTCAACTGTGACTCAGGTCATGATCTCACCGTTCCTGAGTTTGGGCTCACCGTTCCTGAGTTTGAGCCCCAAGTTGAGCTCTGTGCTGACACACAGCACCTGGAGCCTGTTTCGGATTCTGTGTCTCCCTCTCTGTTTGTGCCCCTCCCCCACTCATGCTTTGTCTCTCTCTCTCACAAATAAATAAACATTAAAAAATTAAAAAAAAAAATCTGGGGCGCCCGGGTGGCTCAATCGGTTAAGCATCTGACTTCGGCTCAGGTCATGACCTCACAGCTCGAAGGCTTGTGTGTTCGAGCCCGGGTTCAAGCTCTGTGCTGGCAGCTCGGAGCCTGGAGCCTGCTTTGAATTCTGTGTCTCCTTCTCTCTCTGATCCTCCTCTACTCACGCTCTATCTCAAAAATAAATAAACATTTACAAAAAACAATAAAAAAATAAAAATCTTTAAAAAAGTAATAAAATCTTAAAAAAAATAATTTTTTGGGCGCCTGCCTGGCTCACTTGGTAGAGCATGTGACTCTTAATATTAGTGTTGTGAGTTCAAACCCCATATAGGATGTTGAGCTTAATAAAGAAAGAATCATTCTTTACTGCGCCAACTTCTGCTTTTTTAAAGTTTATTTATGTAAATAAATAAATTTATAAATAAATTTATTTATCCAGGGAGAGAGAATCCCAGTTAGGCTCGCCACTGTCGACAGAGAGCCCTATGTGGAGCTCGAACCCCGGATCCACGAGATCACCATCTTAGCCGAATCCAAGAGCCCGAAGCCTAACTGACTGAGACACCCAAGTGCCCCTTCTTTTAATAATGAATTAGTAGCATCTATCTCTGGTGACACCTGTTTCATTAGTTCATTAGAAGAAACATGAGGTAATCAGAACAAGTATTTGAAACCTGCAAGCTAGAAACCAGTCTTATAATACCAGATTTTTATTCCTTCTTGGAATTTTGCCTTAAAAAAAACCAACAACTCTAGGTATCTAGAGAAAACTTAGTATAAGTATATCGACTAGCATAAACCAGGAAGCCAAAACTCGTATTTCTGAACTCCAAAATCCTATTTCTTGATGGCATAGTTAATATTATAGAATTCAGGATTCCTAAACAGGGAGTCAACTAAAGATGACTGGAATAAGTGGAGTAATTACTTGAATCCAGAAGGCTGAAAACCATATTCTTCTCAACCATATCTTCTTATCTTTCATGGAAACAAATAGGTAATACTAGAGTTAACTAAGTGTCCTTAGGGCACTAGATACCTAGAAATAAGTAGAGATAAGTAGAAAAACCTGTAGACATTCAGAACCTAGAAAACACACTTATTTTTCAAATCTAAATTCAAATTATTTGTGGAAAAATTAGGGAATGGTATGGTTATTCAGTGGTATATAGGTCATCAGTTCATTGAAAGTGACATGCAATAACCAGAGTACTTTCTTGAGACAAGGCTGTTGAGGAAAACATGATTCTCAGATGTAACTCTTATTTCTTGTCATCCTAATGAGTTAGGACTGGGGCGCCTGGCTGGCTCAGTCGGTGGAGAATGCGACTCTTGATCTCAGGGTTGTGAGCTCGAGGGCCTTGACAGGGTTAGGGTTGTCTTTAAAAAAATAATCAGTGGGGCGCTTGGGTGGCTTGCCCAGTTAAGCGTCCCACTCTTGACTTCGGCTCAGGTCATGATCTCATGGTTCTTTTTTATTTTTTTAACGTTTATTTATTTTTGAGAGACACAGAGACAGAGCATGAGCAGGGGAAGGGCAGAGAGAGAGGGAGATACAGAATCCGAAGCAGGCTCCAGGCTCTGAGCTGTCAGCACCAGAGCCCGACATGGGGCTCGAACTCACAGACTGTGAGATCATGACCTGAGCCGAAGTCGGCCGCCCAACCGACTGAGCCACCCAGGCGCCCCGATCTCATGGTTCTTGAGTTGGATCCTGGCTTGGGCTCTGTGCTGACAGTGCGAAGTTGGCTTGGGATTCTGTCTCTCTTTCTCTCTGCCCCTCCCTCCCTTATTCTCTCTCTTAAAAATAAATAAAAATAAACGTAGAAAAACAATGAGTTGGTATTATCCCATAAGTCATGGCACCAATTTATTTATTTAATTAAGGGTAGCTAGATATTCCTAGAATACTTTGAAGCCACGAAGTTGAAAATCCATTGTCTCAACATTAAATGTTAATTCTTATTGCAATAATAAATTAGACCATGATAACTATTAGTGCCTAAGGTAATTTGTTTACTATGGATAACTAGAGAAACCCAGGGAGTTTTATAAATCTAGAAGATGAAAAGCCATTCTTAACCACACTAATTCTTATGTCTTGTGGGAATAAAGATTTAGTACTATGGTTAACTGTTGGTGACCAGATAACTAGCTAACTACAGACCACTGTGGACAAAGAGTTGTGGCTATAATGTGGAAACCACAATCTTCTCAACCTCAAATTCTTATTTCTCTTTGAAATGCTGCATCAGTAATGTAGATAGCTAGTAGTACCAGGCGGTCAGTTTACCAGGTATTTTAGGGCGTTTCAAATCTAGGACACCGGAAAGCGTACTGTTCTCAATTATTATTTTTTGAATATTCAGTGAGTAATGTAGAAAATGACAGTTACATAGGTGAGATTTAAACAGAATTAACCCGGGACACCTGGATGGTCCAGTCAGTTAGACATCTGGCTCTTGATTTAGGCTCAGGTCATGATCTCACAGTTTGTGGGATCGAGCCCCGTGTCAGGCTCTGCACTGATAGCACAGAGGCTGTTTGGGATTCTCTCTCTCCCTCCTTCTGCCCCTTCCCTGTTCTTGCTCTCTCTCCGTCTCTCTCTCTCTCAAAATAATAAATATATATGAAAAAAGATTTAAACATATAAAAGCAGAATAAATATTTGAAACCAGAAGTCTAAAAACATATCTTTCTTACACGTTAGTCTTAACAAAAAGAATGAGATATAATTTCGCACCCAGCAGGATGGCTATTAACAACAGTGTGGAGGAGTCGGAACCCTGTGCATCACTGGTGGGGACGAGGATGGTGTAGCCACTGTGGAACATGGTATGATGGCTCCTCAAAAATTTCCTTAGAATTACCACATGATCCAGCAATTCCACTTCCGGGTATACACCCTTAAGAACTGACAGCAAGGACTTGAACAGATAACTGTATATACATGTTCTGAGCAGCCTTTTTCAGAAGAGCCAAAAGATGGTAACAACCCAAATGTCCATTGATAGATAAATGGATAAATGAAGTGTGGGATATATATACAATAAAATATGATTCAGCCTTAAAAAGGAATGAAATTCTCATACATATCACAACGTGGATGGACCTTGAAGGCATTACGCTATGTGAAATAAGCCAGACACAGAAAGACAAATATCGTATGATTCCATTTATCTGTGATACCTGGAGTAGTTAAATTTATAGAAAGCAAAAGTAGAATGGTAGGGGCACCTGCCTGGCTCGGCCGGTGGCAGCATGCCACTCTTGATCTCCGGGTTGTGGGCTCAAGCACCAGGTTGGACGAAGAGATTACTTAAAAACTAAAATCTTTAAAAAGTTATCCCAGGGGGCGTCTTGGTAGTTCAGTCGGTTAAGCGTCCGACTCTTGATTTCGGCTCAGTTCATGAATTTGAGCCCCACATCTGACTCTGTGCTGACGGTGCAGAGCCTGCTTGGGATTCTCTCTCCCTCTTCCTCTCCTGCACGCTCTCTCTCTCTCTTTAAAAATAAACTTAAAAATAAATAAAATAAGGAGATATCCCAGAAGAAACTGAAGAAAAAATAAAAACTTTTAAAAATACAAAAAAGAAAAGAAAAGAAAAGAAAAGAAAAGAAAAGACAGATAATCCAATTTTGGAGTGTCTAGCTGTCTCAGTCAAAAGAGTATATGACTCTTGATATCAGGGTCATGAATTTGAGCCCCACCTTGAGTGCAGAGACTATTAAAAAAATAGAAATAAAGAAAAAGAGAGAGAGCAGGAGAGAGGAAGGAAGGAAGGAAGTTAGTTATTTAGCTAGTTAGTTAGTTAGTTGGTTAGTTAGCATCCAGGGGCTGGGAGAAGTGGTACCGGGAAGTTATTGTTTAATGGGTATGGAGTTTCAGTTTGGGACTGTGAAAAAGGTCTGAAGATGGATGGTGGTGATGGCAGCACAAAAATGTGAACGTGCTTAATGTACACTTAAAAATGGTTAAGATGGTAATTTTTCTTTATCAGTATTTTATAAAAATAAAGTACTATTAATTTTAATTCTGGCTGGAATAATGACTTTGTACTATGGGTATTGGCACTAGGTATCTAGTTACTTAGAGGCAGGTAGAGATATCTAGAATAAGTAGTTGAAGTTAGGAGCTTATTTTATTTTATTTATTTGTTTTTGAGAGAGAAAGAGAGCATCAGCGGGAGAGGGGCCGAGGGAGAGAGGGAGAGAGAATCTTAAGCAGGCTCCACGCCCAGTGTGGACCCCAACACGGGGCTTGATCTCACAACCATGAGATCATGACCCTGAGATCATGACCTGAGCTGAAATCAAGAGACAGATGCTTAGCTGACTGAGTCACCCAGGCGTCCCTAAGTTAAGAGCTTAAATGTAGGTTCTTCCGGACATTAAATGTTCTTTTTCTCCTGGTGGATTAATGAATTATTAATGTAGATGAATAATGTTATTTAGGCAACTAATTACCTAAAGAATATTAGTATAAGGAGTTGACGTCTTGCATTGGAAAACATATCCTTCTCAATCTAACTTTATATTTCATGTTGAAGGAACTCATAGGGGCGCCTGGGTGGCTCAGTCAGTTGAGTGTTGTCAGCCTCTTGATTTCAGCTCAGCTTGTGATCTCGGGGCTGTGGGATTGAGTCACGTATTGGGCTCCGTGCTGAGCGTGGAGCCTGCTTAGGATTCTCTCTCTCCATCTGCCCCTCTCCCCTGCTTGTGCACGCTCTCTAAAATAAATTTTAAAAGAAGAATTAGGGTTGTCTGGGTGGCTCAGTCCGTTGAGCGTCTGACTCTTGGTTTCAGCTCAGGCCATGATCTCACGGTTCGTGAATTCAAGCCCCACATCGGGCTCTGTGCTGACAGTGTAGGGCCTGCTTGAGATTCTCTCCTACCTCTTTCTCTCTCTCTGCTCCTCCTGTACTCTCCCTCCCTCTCAAAATAAATAAATAAACTTAAAAAAAAGAACTCATAAATCTGAGATGAATAGTGGTTCATAGGTAACTAGTTTATCGGAGATACCTAGAAATAGCTAGTAATACTTGACATCAGGAAGCTAAAAAAGATATTCTTCTCAAATCTGAATTCTTATTTTCTTTTGGAATAATGACTTACTTAGTACCATAGATAGGGAGTGGGGCCCAGATGATTAGTTAACAATACTGAATTAATGATAACTAGAATAACTGGTCCAAACCAGGAAACTGAAAACCACAATCATTTCACGTCTAAATTCTTATTCCTTGTCCTAAAAACAAGTTCGTTGGGGGCACCAGTCCCCCCCCCCTCCACAGAGTGCTGAGTTCGAACCCCACGTTAGGTGTAGACATTATTTAAAAATAATTAAACTTAAAAAAACAAAAATGAGTTAAATGTATAGCATCCAGTGGGATCTAGGTAAACCAGAAAATAATGAGTTGAATGTTCAAGAGCTTCCTGGGCTGACTAAGGAAAACGATATGACCACAAAGTGGCAGTAAGATACACAAGATTTCTTTGGGTGAGGCTTTGCCGGTTTCCTCAGTGGGCAAGGCTTGCGTCCCCAGGCTAAGGCTTGTGGGTGCCACCATTTGGACGGGGAAGTGGGGGGAGGTAAGTTAACTCCTGGGGGAGAAGGGGAGGAGCCAGAGAGGCTTACAAATGTATGCGATGTCATTTAGCAGCATGTTGGAGAGTATGTGTGTCAAAAAGCACCAAAGGGCAGGGTGCCTGGGTGGCTCAGTTCAAAGAGCATGAGACTCCTGATGTTGGGGTTATGAGTTTGAACCTCGAATTGGGGGTAGAGATTACTAAAAAAATTAAAAAAATACTTGGGGTGCCTGGGTGGCTCGGTTGGCAGGTCACGATTCTGTGGTCTTGAGCTTGAGCCCTGGCATTGGTATGGAGACCGCTTAAGATTCTCTTTTTGCCCCTTCCTCACTAGGGTGTGGGCATGCACACCCTTGCACGTGCGCTCTCTCTCTCTCTCTCTCTCTCTCAAAAGACATCGAAGGACTTGCAGTCTTTATGGTCCAGGGCTTATTTTATCTAAGGCTAGCAGATGCTGGGAGCAACTTCGTGGAGTATGTAAAGTAGCTGGGCTACAAATGGCTAAAAACATGGTCATGGGGAGCACCTGGCTGGTTCAGTGAGTAGAATATGTGACTCTTGATCTTGGGGTCATGAGTTTGAGCCCCATGTTATGTGTAGAGATTAGTTTTTAAAAATTCGTTATGATTATTTCGGTTAGGTTCTAAAGCAATCAGATATGTAAAAATTTGAGTTTGGCTCCAGCAGGCTTTTGAGGTAATGGGTCTCAGCCTGCAGTGAAGAAACAAAACAACCCAGAGGCCAACAGACTGAGGCCATTTTTGGCTCGTTTATATAACAATAAACTGAAGTCACGAAGCCGAAAAAAACATCATCTTCTGAATCCAAATTCATACTTTGTGTTGGAATATATTATTAATAATGGAGATAACTAGTATACTTTTAGGCAACTACTTCACTGGGATAGCTAGTATACTTTTAAGTGACTATTTTACTGGGATAACTAGTATACTTTTAAGCGACCTCTTTACGGGGGTAAACTAGAGGCGACTAAGAAAGTTGATGAAACCAGGAAATTGCAAAATCACTCTTTCCAACACTAGCTTCTTATCTCATTTTGATAATGAAGCTCTGGGAAAGACATACGATGCAGTTCTGGGGAAGGGATGGAAGGAAAGATCCATGGGTACTCTGGGCCCCACCCAACACCGCCCTTGCATCCTGTGTCTGGACAGACGTGTTAAGGACATGACGCCTGCTGTCACCCTGCAACCCATGGTGGATGTTCCAAAAGCAGCTGATAGCAACCTAGAGCCCTGCCATCAATGAGCCACTACATGGACAACAGCCACCACTTCCTTCCAGACAACTTGCTGAGAAAAACATACCTGGCTCACGATTTAAGTCACGATTAGTTAAGTATTATTATTTACAGCCACATGCTTAACTGACAGATACCTTCTTTCTAGGACCGTTTTGAGAACTAAGATAATATGAGAAGCACGAGTAAAGTTGTGCCATATAACGCTCAGCATATGAGCTTTCCCTTTCCCGTATCACATGAACCATGACTTAAAACCCTGCTCTAATTTATCTTGTAAAATATCACAGCACAAAAAAAATAAATAAATAAAAGAAATAGTTAATGGTATTTAGGTAACAAGTTAAGCAGAAATATAAAGTGATCTTGTCATGAGACCAGGAAATGAGAGACAAATTAGCCTCACATCTAAATTCTTCTGTTATTAAAGTAGTGTATTAGTCCAATAGGAATTTAATCATACCTACTTATCTATTTATCAGAGATATCTAGATGTAACAAGATGCACTGGCATAGTGATGTTGTTGGAAAAAACCATTCTTTCTCCTCATATTTGAGGCACCTGGGTGGCTCAGTCGGTTAAGTGTCTGACTCTTGGTTTTGGTTCAGTGCAGAGCCTGCTTGGGATTTTCTCTTCCTTGCTCTCTGTCCCTCTCCCACTCGCTTTCTCTGTCTCTCTCTCAAAATAAGTAAATAAACTTTTAAAAATTTTAAACTAAAAAAATAAAAATAAATAATTTTCTTATCTTTTTAGAATGTAGAAGTATACTATAAATAGCTAGATTTATCATGTTCACTTTATATAGAGGCAATCGCATATTATCTGAATGACTAGGTGAAAACAGGAAGCTGAAAAACAAATATTTCTCTATTTCTCTTTTCTCATTCATTATTCAAATGTGTTACTAATATAATTAAAATTAGTGGTAATCGGGTAACTTTACCTAAAGACAACTACAGAAAACTAGAAAAGGAATTGAAATCAGGATGCTACAAACCAGATGCTTTTGAAGTGCAACTTACTCCTCCTTGAATAAGATATTGGAAAGGTAGGTAATTAGTAAGTAAGTAAGACATGGAATGGTAGATAAAATTTCACTAGAAGTAACTAGATATAACTGGAAAACGACTTGAAGCCCAAATGCTGAAAAACACATACATCTCATCTCTAAAATCCTTTTTGAAATGAAGAATGCATTAGTGGTATATAGTAAACTCTGGCTATCTAGAGCTAAGAACAACTCGTTCAATCTGTGAATGGGAAAAACACAACCTTCCCAACTACAGATTCTTATTTCTTGTTGGAAAAATGAATTACTACTGCGGACTTTCATTGTACTTTTAGAAGTGCTTACCTAGAGACAACAAGAGATAATCAAAATAACTAGTCGAAGGCAGGGAGCTAAAAATCAAGCTCTCTGCAGCTCTAAATTCTCTTTACGTGTCAGTGCCATATATATCTAGTGATACCTTAATCTCGTGTAACCTAGGGACAAATGATGATATTCAGAATCATGAGCCAAAACCAGGATATCGAAGAAAGTGGTCGAATCCAAGAATTTGATAATAATTCCTCTCAACGCTACATTCTTCTCTGGAGGGTGAATAATGAGTTAGTACTACAGATAACTACTGGTACCCAGGAAACTAGTTAATTGGAGATAACTAGAGAGATACGTAGATGAACCCAACGAGTGAAAACACATTCTTTTAATAACTACTTTCTTGTCACCATCATCAGTTAGTTCGATATAACTAGTTGTACCTGGGGAACTACTGAACTGGGGACAACAAGAGATAACTGGAAAAACTGAGAGAAGCCCAGAAGCTGGACAGCACATCTTTCCCCATTCTGAATCCCTACTTAAAAGAAAAAAAAAAACTGAAAGTGTACTATAGATCAGATATCTGTAGTGGTACTTAGGTGGGTGATAAAATTAAGTTAATGGGAAATTGCCATAGGAAATCTTTAAAACCAGAAACTGGGAGCACCTGGCTGGCTCCGTAGGTAGAGCATGCAATTCTTGATCTCAGGGTTGTGAGTTCAAGCCCCCGTTGGGATAGAGTTTCCTTTTAAAAATCAGGTTAAAATAAGTAAATAAAACCAGAAATTGGGAATTCCTGACTCACCACTCTAAGTTCTTATCCTTTGGTATAATTATGATTTAGTACAATAGATAGCTGGCGTACTTGTTTCATCAGTTAACTGGAGGTAACTGGATATAACAAGAATGGGTATTTGAAGCCTGAAAGCTGAAAAACACAGCCTTATGATACTTTGTCGTAATCCTTTGCTGGAACATTGCCTTAGAACATATAGAGCCTAGAACTGAGACGACAGAACTAGGGGCTCCTGGGTGGCTCAGTCTGTTAAGCATGTGACGCTTGGTTTCAGCTCAGGTCATGATCTTGCAGTTCGCGGGTTTGATCCCCGTGGTGGGCTCCGTGCTGATGGTGCAGAGCCTGCTCGGGATTCTCTCTCCGTCTCTCAAATAAATAAACTTTTAAAACCTGAAAAAAAACTAGCACCTAAAACACTAGATACCTAGGGATTACTGGGGATAAGTAGAATGAGTAGAGTAAGCCAGGAAGACGAAAAGTAGTCTTCTCAGCCCTAATAAATCCCACTTCCTGTTGGCATAATGCATTAGGTATTCTGCTAATTCATGACACCTAGGGAACAAATAAACTACAGTTTGTGATAATTAAGATAATTAGTTGAATCCAGCAAATCAAAAACATATTCTACCCAACTCTTTCTTCTTATTTCTCTTCGGGACAATGAATTACTACTACAGTTAACAGGTTGTCAAGCAAACTAGTTAACTAGAAATAAGTAGAGATAAATACAAAAACTGGCAGAAGCCAATAACCCAGAAAATATTTTCTTCAAATTTAAATTCTTATTACAAGTGGAATAATGAGTGAGTGGTATGGTTATCTGGTGGTACCTGGGGATTAGGTAAATAGAGATGGGTAAATGATGATGAAATTATTCTCAAATCTAATTTCTATTTCTTTTGATAATACTGAGTTAGTATTATTGATAATTGAGAGGTCCCGGACCTAAGGGGCAAGGGGTGGCCCTAAAACACTTCCTGCTCCAAAAGACTAGGAAGTAGAAGATGGACCAATCAATCAGGTTCCACCCCTCACCAGCCCAGATTGGACCAATCCTTAGAGCATCTGTACCCCCCAAATAGAGACACCTGTTTCCCGCCTTGGAATTCGCGCCTAAATGTGCTTAAAAGGAGCCTGCGCACTCCTCTCGGCGTTGCCATTTTACGGAGTGGCTGACCCCAGCATGCTGGAATCTCAATAAACGCTCTTGCCTTTGCATACGTGTCTCATGGTCTTTGGGGGACGATCCAAGGACCCCAACGATAATCATAAAAACTATACTGAGAAGAATAACTGAAGCAGGAAGTTGAAAAGCTGCTCTTATCATTACTATATACTAATTGTTCCCATTTCATTTCTATGTATTTATCCATCCATCTAGTCATTCTTGCTGTTATTTATTTATTCTTGCCTTTATTTGTTTATTTTTATTTTTTTTTTTGAAAGAGAGATTGCACGAACTGGGGTGCGAGGCAGAGGGAGAGAGAGAGGAAATCTCAAGCAGTTGTCCACGCTCAGCAGGGAGCCCAACGTGGAGCTGGATCTTATGACCCTGGGATCATGACGTGAGCTGAAATCAAGAGTCAGATGCGCGACTGGCTGAGCCACCCAGGTGCCCCGCCATTATTTATTTAACACTATAAATAGCTATTGTACCTGCACAACTAGTTTACTAACGATAGCTAAGATACCAGGAAATATGTTTGAAAAACCATTTATTTCAATCCTATTTCTTTTATTTTATTTATTTATTTTTGAGAGAGAGAGAGAGAGAGAGAGAGAGAGAGAGAATTCCAACCAGGCTCCGCATTGTCAAGTGCAGAGCCTGGGGCGGGGCTCCAACTCACGAACCATGAGATCATGATCTGAGCTGAAATCAAGAGTCAGATGCTTAACCGACTAAGCCACCCAGGTGCCCCTCGCAATCCTAATTCTTATCTCTTGTGGTCATAAAGATTTAGTACTATAGCTTGCTTGTAACTGGGCAACTGGTTAACTGTAATAACTACAGATAAATAGCTGAAGCTAGAATATAGAAACCACATCAGACTCAACCAAAAATTCTTATTTACCATTGAAATAATACATCAGTTCCTCAACATTCACAGACTGGGTAGGGAAAAGGTCATCAGGGAGCTGAATTCCTCGGCCCTCTATTGCAATTTTCTTTCTTACTTTTGCTATCAACCTATTCGGCAAGCCATAAGGTTAAAAGATAGGAAAAGCAAGAAGCAGGGATCTAGTTATTGAGCCAAAATAATTCCAATATGGCCGAAGGGCAAGAACTATAATTCCTGTGAAGCGTTACAAAATGCCTTCAGAAGTACATAAAGGTAGGTTTGGAACTGAATGCAAATATGACTTGTGCTATGTCCGAGTATGTACTAACGCAGAAAAGAGAGGTGGGATGAGGGACAAAGGGGAGTTCATTAAAAAAAAAATTCTGGGGCGCCTGGGTGGCTCAGTCGGTTGAGCGTCCGACTTCGGCTCAGGTTATGATCTCATGGTTCGTGAGTTCAAGCCCCGCATCGGGCTCTGTGCTGATGGCTCAGAGCCTGGAGCCTGCTTCGGATTCTGTGTCTCCCTCTCTCTCTGCCCCTCCCCTGCTCATGCTCTGCTCTGTCTCTCTCTCTCAAAAATGAATAAACATTAAAAAAAAAATTCTGCTTCAGCATTGGAGGCATTAGGCTTTCTTCCACTTCAGCAGAATTCCTCCATCAACTTAGGTTGATGGAGTTTACATTAAAATTGTCCTTTGTTGGTTAAGCGGGTGGCTTTGTTGGTTAAGCGGCCGACTTCGGCTCAGGTCATGATCTCGCGGTCTGTGAGTTCGAGCCCCGCGTCGGGCACTGTGCTGATGGCTCAGAGCCTGGAGCCTGCTTCAGATTCTATGTCTCCCTCTCTCTCTGCCCCTCCCCCACTCATGCTCTGTCTCTATGCCTCTCAAAAATAAATAAACGTTAAAAAAATAATAAAAAATAATAAAAAATTAAAAAAAAACATAAGATTGTCCTTCCTGAGCGCATGTTGGCGGTTCAGTCAGTTGAGCATCTGACTTCGGCTCAGGTCATGATTTCATGATTGGTGAGTTCGAGCCCCGCATCCAACTGTCTGCTGTCAATACAGAGCCCACTTTGGATCCTCTATCCCCCCTCTCTGTGTCCCTCCCCCATTCGTTCTCTCTCCCTCTCAAAGAAAAATAAATATCTAAATAAATAAATAAAATTGTCCTTACTCACTGAAAGTAGGACTAGATAAAGGACTAGCTGGGTGATGGGGAAGTGGCAAAGACAAGTCACCCTGAAGTGTAAACTCTATCACTCGGGAAAGTGACAAGGGTTTCTGTGACATTCTCCTGAGCCTACACATCCATCTAGATGCTATATTCAGCTCAAAATCAATGGACTCCGTTATTGATACATGTCAGGTGACCCACAAAGCATTCATGGTATTAAAATTAGCAATATATACGTGAACCTGAGAAAACAAAGTACATGCAAAACAGAAGCTCAGAATGCCCTGGTCCTTCTGATCAGCTAGAGGAAAACCATGTCTCCAGGAGAACTGGGCAGAAATTGAAAATGGAAGGGAAGTATTAATATGGAGGCAAGAGAATCTCATCTTGAGAGACAAGAATAAAACAATTCATAGTGCAATTTAAATAAAGCTTCTGCCTTCCCATCCCAGTTATAAGGAGTATTTCTCAGAGGATTCCAACAGAGATAGTGTTGGTTCGATATCTTGAAACATGTTGTTGCTCAAATAGAAGGAACTGTAAGTTTAACCCTAGATCCCCCTGCTTAAGTAAGACTTGGAAGGAAAAAATAAACATTCAGTATTTGACTTTCAGAGTCTGGAGCATGTTACAGTAATTAATGTTCTATAGTGCTCAATTTCTAAATTTTGTAATTTATTCAACTTATAATACACGAGAATATGTGCAGAAACGTCTTCAGCAGTAGGAATGAGCCACATTCTAGTACCTTCTTTATGGAAAGAGTGCAAAAATAGTACTTTAAACTTTTGGCAAGTGTACACTTTGTGTACTCCACAAGAGATGAGGGAAAATCATTTTGTTTCCCTACCTTGAGCAACCAGGGTTAACTCGATTTTAATAGAATCTTCCCAAATGCTGCCAAGAACATAGGTGCCTTAGAACAACCAGGAAGATCATACAATGGGGTACATTTTCTTACACCTGGGCAAAATAGAATACTTTAACTTCTTTTTCTAAAGTTCTACCTTCCAATGAAGACAACATCACGCAAATGATACCCGGTGTACACAGTCTGTGCAGTGATAGCTTGGGCATATTAGTCAGGTTAAGAGAGTATAAACTCACCATAACCCTAGTAAGTGCCCATTTTCTCCATCTATTCTTTGTACTGTATCCTTCCGTTCTGGAGCTCTCCTTTTGTAGAACATTACTTTGAAGTTGCCAAAACGCCATCTTCCTGTTATACCGCCTAAAAGGTATGCTCTCCCCCACGCGGGACTTGCTGCCTCAAACTCTCCTGTACTGCCCCCGAACCCCAAGAGGTAATAATGCAGGGGGTATATATGCACACCAGTTAATATATCCGGTGTCAGCACAGTTTAGAGCAAGGATCTGATATCAGACACGAGGTAAAAACTCAGCTCTGCCACCTGCAGGCACAGGGACCTTGGGCAAATCACTTTTGTCATCTGCAGGCTGGGCATAATTATAGTATTATAGCTGAGACACAAAAAGAACAAGAGATGAAGTTCTGGTAGGGTAACACTTAGCTGCTGCTAACACACATGGTGGGAATAGAACTCACTTATCTGTCCCAGGAATGAGATGTAACATGAGTCAAACCATATCCCTACCAAAATAAGCTACATACAGAAAGCTTATAAAATTATCTTAAGCTATTTCCCCCAGATATCAGCCTTAAAATAGGAGCTGAGTATAATTTTAAAAAACAGGATTAATGATTTCTAGTACCATGTGTGGCCACATGCAAGACACACGCGTGAAGTCTTTTATTTATTTCAACTACTCTAAATCATGGATTTAGAACACCTGACCAAGGAAGCTAAAAGCTAGAGTAAACGAAGAATAATTATGTTACAACTTCTGACCTGTAGGGGGCGCTGTGTGATTTGGTTTCAAAATGTATACCTTTAAATATGAGTACTGGGGCACCTGGCTGGCTCCTCGCCTGCAACTCTGATCTCACGGTTGTGAGTTTGAGCCCCACGTTGGGTGTAGAGATTACTAAAAATATTTTTAAAAATTAAAAAATAAAACCAGTACTGACATGTTCTAAAAATCCTTTACTTCTGCCAAGATCGTGGTTTCGAGATACTATTTCCTGCTAAAGGAATCAGAGTTCCTTGGTGAAATGGCTGATCTTAGGTCTAGGGCAGGAAAAGTAAAAGAGTTGCTCAGGAAATCTTTGTTCTAGAAAACAAGTACATGCTCAAAGACCAATAAGGCCATGCCAGAAGGGATCACAGGTAATTTTAAAGGAGCTTCTAATTAGCAAAGGAGGCAACTTGACCATCAAAGAGAATAATCAAAATAAAGAATAAAAAATTATAAAAATAGAATCCACCGGGTTATAAAACACACGAGTCTATAATGAGAGAAAGACGGAGAGAGAGGGAAAGAAGGGACAGAGGGTCAGAGGAAAGAAGGAGAGGTGAGAGGGCCAGGGATAAAAAGAAAGATTTCTATTTTTTTTAAAGAAAGATTTCTTTTTAAAAGAACATCAACTCAGATGGTAACGGCATTTATGGTGGTGAGCGCTGCATAATGCACCGAATTGTGGCATCACTATGTTGTACACCTGAAACTAATTGTGTGTCAACTATACTTAAATTGAACAAAAATGGATATCGTGGGACAAAAATTGCATTATTGATAATAAATTCTGTTTTTTCCATTGTTTTTAATATTTATTTATTTATTTATTTATTTATTTATTTATTTATTTATTTATTTATTTGAGAGAGACAGAGTGTGAACAGGGGAGGAGCAGAGAGAGAGGGAGACACAGAATCCGAAGGAGGATCCAGGCTCTGAGCTGTCAGCACACAGCCCGATGAGGGCATGAACTCACAAACTGTGACATCATGACCTGAGCCAAAGTCAGACGCTTAACCGACTGAGCCACCTAGGCACCCGAATTGTTAATAAATTCTAAGTAGGCACTGTTGACTCTCACAGTCTTTAATCTTAAAAAATAAAAAATATAAAAATATAAAAATAAATAACTACCAGATTTTAAAGGAGTAAACAACATCAACAGTTATGAAGTATTCTTGTCAAAATAGTTAGCCTGAATTGATTCATTTCACTGATAGATCTACCCTGCAGTTGTTTGGAAATACAGGAAATATGGGAACAAGTTAAATAACTCCATAATAAAACAGGATATTTCAGAAGGTGTGACCAAGACAACTTTTTTAGTATTCTTATTTTTATTTTTTTTTCTTTCAATCCCAGTATGTTAACATATAGTGTAATAATGATTTCAGGAATAGAATTTAGTGATTCATCACTTACACATAACACCCAGTGCTCATCCCAACTAGTGTTCTCCTCAATGCCCATCACCCATTGAGCCCATCCCCCACCCAGCCCCCACCAGCAACCCTCAGTTTGTTCTCCGTATTTAAGAGTCTCTTATGGTTTGTCTCCCTCCCTCTTTGTCTTACTTTTGCTTCCCTTCCCTTATGTGCATCTGTTTTGTATCTTCAATTCCACATATAAGTGAAATCATATGATATTTGTCTTTCTCTGACTGACTTATCTCGCTTAGCATAATATACTCCAGTTCCATCCACGTTGTTGCATATGGCAAGATTTCATTCTTTTTGATCACCAAGTAATATTCCATGGTGTGTGTACACACACACACACACACACACACATACACACACGTATATATATATTTATATATACGTGTGTGTGTGTGTGTTTCTGTGTGTATGACATCTTCTTTATCCATTCATCCATTGATGGACATTTGGGCTTTTTCCACACTTTGGCTATTGTCGATAGTGCTGCTATAAACATTGGGGTGCATGTGTCCATTTGAATCAGCACACCTGTATCCTGTGGGTAAATACCTGGTAGTGCAATTGCTGGGTCGTAAGGTAGTTCTGTTTTTAATTTTTTGAGGAACCTCCATTCTGTTTTCCAGAGTGTCTGCACCAGTCTGCATTCCCACCAGCAGGGCAAAAAGTTCCTCTTTCTCCACATCCTCGCCAACGTCTGTTGTTGCCCGAGTTGTTAATTTTAGCCATTCTGACAGGTGTGAGGTGGTATCTCATTGTGTTTTTGATTTGCATTTCCCTGATGATGAGTAATGTTGAGCATTTTTTTCATGTGTTTGTTAGCCATCTGGATGTCTTCTTTAGAAAAGTGTCTATTCATGTCTTTTACCCAGTTTTTCACTGGATCATTTGTTTTTTGGATGTTTGATAAGTTCTTTATAGATTTTAGATACCAACTCTTTATCTGATATGTCATTTGCAATTATCGTCTCCCATTCTCTCTGTTGCCTTTTAGTTTCGCTGATTGTTTCCTTTGCTGTGCAGAAGCCTTTTATTTCGATGAGGTCCCAATAGTTCATTTTTGCTTTTGTTTCCCTTGCCTCCAGAGACATGTCAATAAGAAATTGCTGTGGCCGAGGTCAAAGAGGTTGTTGCCTGTTTTTCCTCTAAGATTTTGGTGGCTTCCTGTCTCACGTTTAGGTCTTTCATCCATTTTGAATTTATTTTTGTGTATGGTGGAAGAAAGTTGTCCAGGTTCATTCTTCTGCATGTTGCTGTCCAGTTTCCCAACACCATTTGCTGAAGAGACTGCTTTTTTTCCTTGGATATCTTTCCTGCTTTGTCAAAGATTAGTTGGCCATACGTTTGTGGGTGCATTTCCGAGTTCTCTCTTCTGTTCCACTGATCTATGTGTCTGTTTTTGTGCCAGTACCATACTGTCTGGATGATTACAGCTTTGTAATACAGCTTCAAGTCCGGAATTGCGTTCCCTCCCGCTTTGGTTTTCTTTTTCAAGGTTGCTTTGGCAGTTCGTGTTCTTTTCAGGTTCCATACAATCTTGAGGATCGCTTGTTCTTTCTCCGTGAAGAACGCTGGTGTTGTTTTGATAGGGATTGCATTGAATACGTAGATTGCTTTGGGTAATATTGACATTTTAACAATAATATTTAACAATATTGTTAAAAAATGGATTTTTCTTCCAATCCATGAGCATGGAATGTGTTCCCTGGATTTTTTGTGTCTTTTCGGTTTCTTTTATAAGCTTTCCATAGTTTTTAGTGTATTGATTGTTCACCTCTTTGGTTAGGTTTATTCCTAAGTATTTTATGGTTTTTGGTGCCATTGTAAATGGAATTGATTCCTTGCTTTTTCTTTCTGTTGCTTCATTATTGGTGTATAGAAATGCAAGTGATTTCCGTACATTGATTTTATATCCTGCGACTTTGGTGAATTCATGGATCAGTTCTAGCAGTTTTTTGGTAGAATCTTTTGGCTTTTCTATATAGAGTGTCACGTCATCTGCGAAGAGTGAAAGTTTGACTTCCTTCTGGCCGATTTGGATGCCTTTTATTCCTTTGTGTTGTCTGACCACTGAGGCTAGGAACTCCAGTACCATGTTGAATAACAGTAGTGAAAGTGGATTGTGTTCCTGACCTTAGGGGGAAGGTTCTCAGTTTTTCCCCATTGAGGATGATATTAGCGTTGGGTCTTTCATATATAGCTTTTATGATCTCGAGGTATGGCCCTTCTATCCCTACTTTGTTGAGGGTTTTTATCAAGAAAGCATGCTATATTTTGTCAAATGCTTTCTCTGTATCTATTGAGAGGATCATGTGGTTCTTGTCCTTTCTTTTATTGATGTGATATATCATATTGATTGTTTTGCAGATATTGAACAAGCCCTGCGTCCCAGGTATAAATCCCACTTGGTCATGGTGAGTAAATCCTTTAATGAATTGTTGGATCCAGTTGGCTAGTATCTTGTTGAGGAATTTTGCATCCACGTTCATCAGGGAAATTGATCTGTAGTTCTCCTTTTTAGTGGGGTCTTTGTCTGGTTTTGGAATCAAGGGTAACGCTGCCTTCATAGAATGAATTTGGAAGTTTTCCTTCCATTTCTATTTTTTGAAACAGCTTCAAAAGAATAGGTATTACCTCTTCTTTAAATGTTTTGTAGAATTCCCCTGGAAAGCCATGCAGCCCTGGACTCTTGTTTTTTGAGAGATTTTTGATTACTAATTCGATTCCTTTATTGGTTATGGGTCTGCTCAAACTTTCTATTTCTTCCTGTTTCAGTTTTGGCAGTTTTATGTTTCTAGGAATTTGTCCATTTCTTCCAGATTGCCCATTTTATTGGTGTATAATTGCTCATAATATTCTCTTATTATTCTTTGTATTTCTGCCGTGTTGATTGGGATCTCTCCTCTATTCATTCTTTTCTAAAATTTTTTTAATGTTTGTTTATTTTTGACAGAGAGCAGAGAGAGAGAGAGAGAGAGAGAGAGAGAGAGAGCACATGAGTAAGAGAGAGGCAGGGAGAGAGGACACAGAATCCAAATCATGCTTCAGGCTCTGAGCTGTCAGCACAGAGCCTGACGTGGGGCCCGAATTCATGAACAGTGAGATCATGTCGTGAGCCGACGTCGGACACACAATCGACTGAGCCATCCAGGCACCCCTCTCGTCTTTCATTCTTGATCTTATTTATTTGGGTCCCTTTCTTTTTCTTTGTTATCAGTCTGGGTAGGGGCTTATCAATTCTGTTAATTATTTCAAAGAACCATCTCCAGGTTTCATTGATTTATTCTACCGGTTTTTTTTTGTTTTTGTTTTGTTTTGTTATTTTTTTCGCTAGCATTAATTTCTCCTCTAATTGTTATTATCTCTTGTCTGCTGCTGGTTTTGGACTTTATTTGTTGTTCTTTTTCCAACTCCTTAAGGTGTAAGATTAGTTTGTGTATCTGAGACCCTTATTTCTTCTTTAGGAAGGCCTGGAGTGCTATCTACTCTTTCTGTCTCCTTCTATTTTGAATGACAGTCTTGCCGGATAAAGAATTCTTGGCTGCATATGTTTCCCATTCAGCATGTTGAATATATCCTGCCACACTTTTCTGGCCTGCCAAGTTTCCATGGACAGATCTGCTGGGATTCTGATCTGTCTTCCCTTATAGGTTAAGGACTTTTTCCCCTTGCTGCTTTCATAATTCTTTCCTTACAAGACAACTTTTCAAAAACCAATGTCATAAGGAAGGTGGGAAATACAGTATAACCTTGGATTGTGAGTAACTTGCTCTGGGAGTATTCTGCAAGTTGGGCAGAAGAAATTTTATTTTAAAACAAATTTTAACTTGATAAATGAGTGATATCTTGCAATACAAGTAGTACGTGATACCGAATGTCACATGATCACAACTGAGCCAATGGTTCTTGACATTTGCTTTGATATTCAAGTGCTTTGGCTTGTAAGCATGTTTCCAGAACAAATCATGCTTGCAAACCAAGGCTTTACCATAGATGCGTGATAGATTAAAAGAATGTGAAGAGACATATAATATCTAAACACAAGTGCAATGCATGAACTAGATACTGATTCTTTTCTACATTCTACAAATGTCTTTTATACCCATTTTGAAGACATTTGAGTAATTGGGGGAATTTGAATGTGGACTAGGTATATGATGATATTATTACATTATTGTTAATTGTTTTTAGATGTATCAGTAGCATTGTAGTTATGAAGGAACATTTCCTTTCTAAGTTTTTTAAATTTATTCAGTCAGAGAGAGAGGGAGAGAGAGAGAGCATAAGCAGGGCAGGAGCAGAGAGAGAGGGAGAGAAAATCCCAAGCAGGCTCTGCAGTGTCAGCGCAAAGCCCGATGCGGGGCTCGAACTTAGGAACCACGTGATCATGACCTGAGCCGAAGGCAGACGCTTAACCGACCGAGCCCCCCAGGCACCGCAGAACACTTCCTTTGTGAAGGAGAAGTTTAATGGACATATTTAGAATTATCAGTGTCATGACAACTGTAACTTATTTTCACAAGGTTCAGGGACATATTTCAGAGACCGAGAAAACAAATATGACAGCATTTACATTAAAAAAGTATATAGGTGAAGGATGTGCCAGGTTCCTCATCGTAGTATTCCTTCAATTTTCCTGAGCATTTACGATGATTTGACAATAAAAATAAATTGGGCAAGGACAGGACATAAAGGTAAGTATTTCCAGACATGGTAAATGTCGCCATCATCAAACTCATTTTTAAAAAAATCATATAAAACGTCACTAGGACTTGTGATACATTTAAGGGGATTTCCAAATAAATTTGAGTACTTAGTGGAGCACCAGATTTATGTTCTGCAAATTACACCCCCCATCCAAGTTACTCCTGTGCCTGGGGAAGTTTGTATACAAAACTGGTTAAGACAGGCAGAGGCAGGATCACTAAGATGCTTCTAAGGGTTTGTTCTTGACAGAGAATGTAACCAAATCGGGCAGAATTATTGCATATAGCTAGTACATGTCACCTTCTACCCACCACACTTCCAGGGGAGGGGTGGTTTAGGGGGCTCCGCTGGTTAAGCGTTCGAGTCTTGATTTTGGCTCAGGTCATGATCTCACAGTTCGTGGGTTCAGGCCCTGAGTCGGGCTCCGCATTGACAGTGCAAAGCCTGCTTGGGATTCTCTCTCTCTCTTCCTCTCTGCCCATCCCCCCTTTCTCTCTCAAAATAAATAAACTTGAAAAATATTTTCCAGAGGTAAGGATAGAAACAGAAACCATCAGGGGTATAAAACTGAAGAGAAACTCACTTCTCCAAGGAGATCCAGTACAAGTATTCCTAATTTTCCCTTTTCCGTGCAGGGTTGAGATAGACAGGAATCAAGACAAATCCCTTTTATTTCATGCTTACTATTAAGTGTTGCTAGTAAAACAAAATAAGTAGCAAGTGTTCCTCAGCTAAATAATTAGCAAACCTTCTGATTGGCAATAGGTAGAAACTGAACACGGACGCTCAAAGTGGAGTATGATAGTGACATGTTCATGCTGGAATTGAAAATCGCTTATAGTTGAAATGTGCGATTTAAAAAAAAAATAAAATGGTAAGTGATGTTTTTAATAAAAAACCTCAATCAGCACCAGGTGACAAGCCCTCCACTCTGTCACAAGGTCTGAGGCATGTCATGAAATGATTGAATATAGTGACGACTTTGTTAGGTAATTAGGGACTTGTCACTAGGTACAATTTACTCACAAACACAAGGAAGAATAAAATCTAAACAAACATCATTATATTTCTGCTGAAAATGTGAGGATTCTTCTTTTATGCAGCAAAAGACTTACCTACTCAGGTGAATAGAAAAATGTCTACATTTTCAGAGCCCTATGCCAGGGATGCTATATCCCAGAATAAGCAGGTCTGAGAACAAACTTAGAACTGTGTGTGTGTGTGTGTGTGTGTGCGCGCGTGCACGCGCACACACACGTTCGGTTTGGCCTTAAAAGCCATTTGACTTCAAATGAGTGTGATGTTCAGAGCAATCAATGTGAAATTAAGAGTTATGAAAGTACTTTGGTTTTTGAAGTTTTTATATTTACTTATGCATTTATGTATTTATGTATTTATGTATTTTAATGTTTTTTAAAATTTATCTTTGAGAGAGAGAGAGAGAGCGCCAGCAGGGTAAGACAGACAGAGAAGGGGACAGAGAATTCCCCAAAGTGGGAGCTGCCTCGGGAACAGTGAGCCCAATGTGGAGCTCGAAATCACAAACCATGAGATCATGGCCACGGCCTCAGTTGGACGCTAACCTGATTGAGGCACCCACATTCTCCTCTTGTTTTTAATTTGAGAGGCAGAGAAAGAGAGAGAGAGAGAGAGAGAGAGAGAGACAGAGAGAGAGAGAGAGAGAGAGAGAGAGAGAGAGAGACTTTAGCAGGCTTGACACTCAGCATGGAGCCCCATGAAAGGCTCGATCCCACAACCCCGGGATCATGACCTGAGCCAAAATCAAGAATCAGACACTCAACTATCTGAGCCACCAGGCCACTCCTGGACTAAAGACATTTTAATGATCCACAGGGAACAGTGTTAATAGGATTGTAGAAAAGGCTACTTTTGAGTTGTTGGGGTTTTTTTTGTGTTTTTTTTTAACCTTTTTATTAATTTTTGAGAGACAGACGGAGTAGAGCAGGGAAGGGGCAGAGAGAGAGGGAGACACAAAATAGGAAGCAAGCTCCAGGTTCTGAGCTGCCAGCACAGAGCCTGATGTGGGACTCAAACCCATGACCGTGAGATCATGACCTGAGCCAAAGTCAGATGCTTAAGTGACTGAGCCACCCATGCGCCCCTGGGTTGTTTTTTTTTTTTTTAAGGGACCAAGCTCATGGAATCTTGAGAAGCCGATTTTGAGCATAGGCTGATAGAATTGTGGAATTGCACGCCTGCCTGGCTGATTCCTCAGAACTAATATTAATATCTGAATATCCAAACTTTAAATATCTGATCTTACAGAGGTGGACCAACGTCCAGAAAAATAAGGGGCTTGTCCAAGACTCACTCACAGCAAGCTGCTGCCTAGCCCAGGCCTGCCGATCTTCAGAAAGCCTGTCTGATTATGTACAATGTTGGAGGCTTATAATTACTGAGCAGAAACTTCAGGTGAAAATAGCCATGGGGAAGGACCTGCGAGTCTGAGATGGAATATCTTTGCCTAGGCAGCAGAGACCGATACCCGTGGTCCAACAGAGCGCATTTAGGACAGGCGAACAGGGCTTGGAGCCCAAGACTGGAGCTGGTGAAAAAGAGAGCGACGGGGGCAGGACAAGGAGAGATACGGGAAGGGCACACCCACTGCAATCTCCACTCAGGAGACAGCATATCTGAGAATATGCCTCCTCCTCCACTTGGGTCCCCCTTTGGCAGACACAGATCCCCAATGATGGAGCGTCCCCCACTCGTGCCCCCAATAGGCCAAATCACAATCAAACCCTAGAGTCTGTCATGAGGAAGGATATGGAGGCCCTCTCCGAGGGTTAACAGCTCACTAATCCTTTCTTTTTCTTTAAGTTTTTATGTCATTAAGTAATCTCTACACCCAACGTGGGGCTCAAACTCATGACCCCGAGGTCAAGAGCCGCACACTCCTCCGACTGAGCCCTCCAGGGATCCCACAATTTCTTTCTTTTCCTGAACATTCTGTGAGTGTGCTCTGAAGTGATGTTATATTCTCTTTTACACTTTCTATACATGGGGCGCCTGGGGGGCCCAGTGGGTTGAGCATCTGACTCTTGAGTTCGGCTCAGGTCATAATCCCAAGTCGTGGGGTCCTTCCCAGTTTCTGTTACAGTGAAGGAACATGCGTTCCTATTTGGAAAGTATTTACAGCAATGCCTTGTACACACTGTGCACCAATGTGAAAGAAATAAATGTGAAATGAATATTGGGACCCAGAGCATTTTCAAAGGTTTTATCACCCTAGACAAAAGGCATTTTATTTTTTTTTACTTTTTATTTATTTATTTTTAATTTTATAATAGTTTATTTTCAAATTGGTTTACATATAACACCCAGTGTTCATCCCAACATGTGCCCCCTTCAATGCATTTTAAACTGCTTTTTTAATACTTCTTTCTTTTATTTTTTAAAAAGTTTATTGATCTATTTTTTTTAACGTTTATTTATTTTTGAGAGACATAGAGATAGAGCATGAGCAGGGGAAGGGCAGAGAGAGAGGGAGACACAGAATCCGAAGCAGGCTCCAGGCTCTGATGAGCCATCAGCACAGAGCCTGATGTGGGGCTCGAACTCACAGACCGTGAGATCGTGACCTGAGCCGAAGTCGGCCGCCCAACTGACTGAGCCACCCAGGCGCTCCTATTGATCTATTTTTAAGGAGTGAGCAAGCCTGACATGGAGAGGGACAGAGAGAGACACGGAGACAGGAAACGTCAAGTAGACTCCACGCTATCGTTGCAGAGCCTGACGCGACTGGAACTCATCATGAACCATAGTGTCTGACAAGTAACCGACTGAGCCACCCCGGGTATATTTTTTAACTTTTATTTACTTATTGATTGATTGATCGATCGATCTATTTATTTATCTATTTATTTATTTATTTTAATGATTTTTAAAATTTACCTTTGAGAGAGAGAGCACGCCAATAGGGTAGGACAGAGAGAGAGGGGGACAGAGAATCCAAAGCGGGCTCAGAGCCGGGAGCAGTGAGCCTAATGCGTGGCTTGAAATCACAAACCATGAGATCATGGCCACAGGCAAACTGGGACGCTAAACCAATTGAGACACCCACATGTTCCACTTGTGTTTAGATTGAGAGAGAGAGAGAGAGGGAGACTTAAGCAGGCCTCACACTCATTATGGGGCCCCATGCAGGGCTAGATCCCACAACCCCGGGAAAGTGACCTGAGCCGAAATCAAGAGTCAGACGCTTAACCAACTGAGCCACCTAGGGCCCCCTGTTATTCCCATTTTAAAGATGAGTAAACCGAGGCAAAGGAAGAATATGCAGCTCACCAGGTTAGCCAGAGGGCCAGTGCTGAGCGAAGCAAGATTTAAACCCCCGGAATCTGGATACAGAGCCTTTGCTCTCCTAAACCTGTCACACCAGATCCCAATTCCTGGCTCCTTTTGCTTCAGATAGGGCTCCACTTGGGTGCCTGGCTGGCTCAGCCGGTTGCATGGCCCGCTTCGTCTCAGGTCCTGATCTCATGCTTCATGGGTTTGAGCCCCGCATCGGGTTGCCTGCCAACAGCTCAGAATCTAGAGCCTGCTTTGGATTCTGTGTCTCTGTCTCTTTGTGCCCCTCCCCTGCTCTCACTCTGTCTCTTTATCTTAAAAATAAATAAACATTAAAAAAATTTTTTTAATTTTATAATAGTTTATTTTCAAATTGGTTTACATATAACACCCAGTGTTCATCACAACATGTGCCCTTTTTAATGCCCATCACCCCCTCTCCCCCCCTCCCTCACCCCCCTCGCCCTCAGTTTTTTCTTAGTCTTTGAGAGTCTCTTATGTTTTATCTCCCTCCCTCTCTGTGTCTTTTTTTCCTTTCCCTTCTTCCCCTCCCCCTGGTTTTTGCTTAGTCTCACAAAGTCCACCTATTCGTGGAAACATGTGGTATCTGTCTTTTTCTGACTGACTTATTTCACTTAACATAATACCCTCCAGTTCCATCCATGTTGCTACACATGGCCAGATTTCATTTTTTCTCATTGCCACGTAGTAGTCCATTGTATATAAGTACCATAACTTCTTTATCCATTATTTATTTTGAGAGAGAGAGAAAGAGAGAGAGCACTAGTGGGGGAGGGGCAGAGAGAGCAAGAGAAAGAGAGAGGTGCCTGGGTGGCTCAGTCAGGTAAGTGTCTGATTTCAGTTCAGGTCACGATCCCACGGCTTGCAGAGGTGGTAGCCTTCTGCCTCACTACAGCCATGGATCCTCTGCCCCTTGACTCCCACGAGTCAGGCTCTGAGCTGACAGCTCAGAGCATGGAGCCTGCTTCTTATTCTGTCTCCTTCTCTCTCTGCCCCTCCCCAACTTGCGCTCTCTCTCTCTCTCTCTCTCTCTCTCAAAAATAAATAAACATTAAAAAAGTTTTTTAAAAAATGAGAGAGAGAGAGAGGGAGGGAAACCCAAGCAGGCTCTGATCTCTCAGTGTAGAGCCCGATGCCAGGCTCGATCTCACAAACCATGAGATCATTACCTGAACTGAATTCAAGGGTCAGATATTTAACTGACTGAGCGCCCCCCCCCCAAGGCGCCCTGGCACATGATTATTTTAAATAAAAGTTACTTAAGAAACAGCCAATGCAAAAAGAACACCCTGAGCCCCCTTTGCTTCCCAAAAAGCAAGAAATAAATCGTGAAAGTTACGGTCCCTGTACACCAGGAAGTAAAGAGACAGCCTTACAACCAGAGATGGGAAATAGAGGGCAGAGAAGGCTGTGTAAACACCTCTTGTTACTCTTTCCTAATTTCCTACCCCAGCCCAAATTATGTTTAGAATTCTTTATGAATCAAAGCTCCCAAACACAAGTTTTCTTTGCCCTGTCAGTTCCTCAGTGATGCCTTGGTTATTTCTTGAGGTGTCATTATTGGGCCTCTGTGTGCACATAATAAAACATTGTTTTTTCTCCTGCCAAACTGTCTCATGTCAATTTAATTCCTAAACCGGCTAGAAGATCTTGAAGGACATAAAGAAAATTTTTTTCCTCCCTTACACTGGCCTGGGTCTCTTTCAGACAATTTTATTTTTTCCTGAGCAAGGGATCGGGATGATATTTTTAGAAATGGGGAGGAGAGGGAGCAGCAGGGGGAAAGGTGGAAACTTAACCTGCGTTCATGCCAGTAGCCCAGCACAGGGAACGGCAGAGCTCGTATAGGGGACCCCCTACCTTAGATGCACGCTTCACTCTGGCATGCAAAGCCGGTAAAATGCAAGAGTTCTTGGGTGCACTAAGCCCTGGTCTGGGGTCTACACTTGCACTCTGATGTGGATTCGTTAGGAAAAATCTGGAGTACTTGAACTTTCTCATCGGGCACATCAGATTTCTCGTAGAGTGTATCTTATCCAGAATGCTCTGCAAACCCGGCCCCAAGATCCAACTCTGGGCACTCCGGGGGACGTGGGGAGGGAGGGTTCTACTTACTCTGTCCCTGCAGAAACTCGGGTCGTCCTTTCAGCTCAATTATTAGCCTGAGGTGCGTGTCGGTTGCCAAAAATAGAGGGGTGGGCTTTCTCGAAACTTTCCCTGAAGTCCCGAGCCGCCATCTCTCCCGTCCCTGATTTGCCCCCGAAATCAGTTGGCATAATCCAGTACGGCCCTGTCCTCGCACCAGACCCTCTGCTCCAGTGGGGAGTGGTAAACCGAACTTTAGAGCCCCCGTTCTGCACATAACCTAAGCTCCCGCCTTTCGCATAGTGCCCTCATTTTTTGGCCCCACCCCCGACCCCTTGCGTGCCCAAGAAAGTCCCACCCACCGCACGTGGCGGAAAAGGAAAGCCAATAGCAATCGTCCAAAGGGGAGCGCGTCGGTCTTGGACCCGAGCCAAACCATTTGAACTGGTACGAGGCGCTGAAAGAGCCCCACTCGGCTCTCAGTCACCGCAGGGCTCGCAGAGGCGGTAGCCTTCTGCCTCACTACAGCCATGGATCCTTTGCCCCTTGACGACTGCTACGACCTGGGTGACTACTATGACCCCGACTACTACTGGCTGGGCATGCAAGTGGACATAAGATCTGAACCTGTGGAGGAGGCAGCACCAGAAGCCAAAGAAGACGGCCACATCGATGAAGGCACTCCGGGCGCCATGGGCAACATTAACCACCTTGGCGTCATCAACTATGAAGGCAACATCAACCGTGAAGGCGTGGTGAACCATGATGGCGAAGGGAACCACGAGGTTGGTGGTATCGTCCAGGAGCCGGAGCAGCAGCTCCCTGAAGAGCCACTCCAAGTGGCAGCCGCGGGGGCGGCGGTGCCCCAGCGCAAGCCGAAAGGAGTCCCGCGCAGCAGGTTCACGGCATTTCAGGTGCGGGAGCTGGAAAAAGTTTTCCAGCGCACTCAATACCTTAACGCAGTCACAAGGTAAGAGACTTGCTCCAGCAGGTGCCGGGTCCTCCAGGGACCCTGGCCTCACTTCTAGGCATCTTTGTTTCCTCATCCCCCGTCCCCTCTGCCCCCCCCACCCGGCCCCCAGCCCCTTCACCCTCGCCCCTCCCCCCTCCCCCCACCTCCTTCTTCCCTTCCTAAACTAAAAAGGACTAGGGTTGGGGAGAATGCCTTCTGTGCATCGAGGGGAATATTTTTATACAATAATTCTGTGAAACAAGTCTGGACACTGTGGCGCGTGGGGTTTTTTTGGCTTCTAAATTGTGGTGGGGGCGCCACGCTGGCTCAGTTGGGAGAGCGTGGGATTCTCGATCTCTGGCGGTTGTGAGTTCGAGCCCCACTTAGGCATAGAGATTACATAAACAAACAAACTTAAAGAAAAAGGACTTCTGGGGAGACTGGGTGGCTCGAGTCGTTTAAGCAGTTAAGTGTCCAACTCTTGTTTTGGGCTCAGGGCATGATCTCCAGGTTCGTGAGTTCGAGCCCATTCGAGCCCGAATAGGACTCTGCGCTGAGGTGCTTTCTCACTCTCTCTCGCTCTCAAAAATTAAAACAAAACAAACAAAACATTTAAATAGAAAAAAAAAGACTTATTAAAAAACGGGTAAAATAGGTAATCGTGGCTGGCTCAGAGGAGCGTGCAGCTCTTGATCTCAGAGTCCAAAGTTTGAGCCATATATCGGGTATAGAGATTACTAAAAAAAATAAACTTAAAAGACAATAAATTGCGGTGAAATATATGTCAAATAAAATATACAATCGTAACCATTTTTCAGTGTACAGCTCAGTAAAGTGCATTTATATATTTTACAACGAATCTCCAAAACTCTTTTCACCTTGCAAAACTAAAAGAATGCACGGTGAACTACTCTCTATGCCCCATCGACCCCAGTCCCTGGCAATCACCTTTCTACTTTGTGTTTGGATGAATTTGACTATTGTAGGTGCTTCCTATAAGTGGAGTTACATGGTACTTTTCTTTTTATGACTGGAGTATTTCACTTACCATAATGTTCTCAGGGTTCATCCATGACACAGTATCTCAGAATTCCCTTCCTTTTAGGGTTGAGTAATATTCCATGGTTTGTAAATACATAATTTTATTTATCTGTTCTTTTCTTAATGGGCAAGTGAGTGGCTTCTACCTTTTGGCTCTTGTGAATACTGCTGTTGTGAACATGGGTGTGCAAATAGCAGTTGGAGTCCCTGTTCTCAATTATTTGGGGTATATATCCAGAATTGCTGGATCCTTTGGTAACCCCGTGTTTAATTTTTGGAGCAGCTGCGGTGCCGTGTCCCGTGGCGGTCAATTCTTGTTCACACTTTGTGTGTGTGTGTGTGTGTGTGTGTGTGTGTATTTTAAAGATTTTATTTTTAGGTAATATCTGCACCCCAGACGGGGCTTGAACTCATAAGCCTGGGATCAAACATCATGGGATCCGCCAACTGTGCCAGCTAGGCGTCCCTGTTTTTAATATTCACCATCTCAGTGGTTGGGAAGTGGTATCTCTTTGTGGTTTTGATTTGCATTCGCCCATTTTTATTCTTTATAAGACTAATTTATTAATGTTTTTCCTGATTTCTTTATTTTGGTAAAATACCTGTAAAGTGTACTGTCTTTACCATCTTTGCATGTGCAGCTCACTGGCATTACATGCATTATTATATGCAGCCATCACCACCATTCATTGTCAGAAATCTTTTCATATTGCAAACCTGAAACCCTATGACTATTACACAGCGATACCCACTGCCACCGCCCCTGGTTACCACCATTCTGCTTCCTGTGTGTGATTTTGTCTTTTTGTGACTGATTTATCTTACATAGCATACGGTCTTTTAATTTTTTTAAGGCTCTGTGGCTTTTTTGTTGAAGTAGAATTGACATACAGTGTTATATGAGTTTCAGGTGTACAACGTAGTAATTCAATGACTTTATACATTACTCGGTGCTCACCGCGATAAGTGTTGTCACCATACAACATTATTACAATATTATCGACTGTATTCCCTATGTTATTTTCATATTCATGACTTATTTATTTTATAACTAGAAGTTTGTACTTCTTAATACCCTCTATTTCTCCTGTCCCCTGACCCAGTTCCTTTTTGGGAACCACCAGTTTCTTCTCTGTATTGGGGTCTGGTTTTTCTTTTTGTGTGTTTGTTTGTTTTGCCTATCTCCATTTTGTTTTTTAGATTCCACCTATAGGGGCCCTGGGTGGCTCAGTGGGTCAAGCCTCTGACTCTTGATCTCAGCTCAGTTCTTGATCTCAGGGTTGTGAGTTCAAGAGTTGGGCTCCACGCTAGGCATTAAGCCTACTTGAAAAAAAATAGGTTCCACGAATAAGGGAAATCGTATGGTGTTTGTCTTTCTCTGACTGACTTATTTCACCCAGCATAATACCCTCTGGTTCTATCATGTTGTTGCTAATGGCAAGATCCCATTCATTTTTTATGCCTGAGTAATATTCCAGTGTGTGTGTGTGTGTGTGTGTGTGTGTGTGTGTGTGTGTGCGCTCGCGCATGTGTGGGCGTGTGTGTTTTAGAGAGATAGAGAGAGAAAAAGAGATTTTTTAAAAAATTTTTAATGTTTAGTTTTCAGAGAGAGAGAGAGAGAGAGCACGCAGGAGGGGCAGAGAGAAAGGGGGACAGAGGATCCAGAACAGGCTTTACCCTGACAGCAGAGAGCCCAATGTGGGGCTTGAACTCACGAATCATGAGAACATGATCTGAGCCAGAGTCGGACACTTAACCGACTGAGCCACCCAGGCGCCCATAATTTTTTTTTAAATAGTGTATTAAAATCATTTATCTTGACTACCAAGTTGTTAATGCCACATTAAATTTTGAGGGGAAGCCATCTATAAAGCAAGCCTGGAACTGGAAATGACAGAAAAGTTTACTTGGTGGATGGACTCTTGACGGGAGGGTACACATCTTAAAACAAGCATAAAATGTTTACCTGTACATTTCATTTTATCCGCAGCTCCAAATACTAAACATTTGTGGTTTTCTCCCCTCAGAAGGGAACTTGCGAGCTGCATGGATGTGACCGAAGCCAGAGTGAAGGTCAGTAAACTTTCTGAAAGCAGCTCTAGGTCTTGTACCGCTTCTGTTCCAGGTGTTCTCCAGTTGGTTTGTTCCTGTTGTCTTTTGTGACGTTGCAAATAAGTTGGCTTTAGGAGTCTCTGTGAGTGAAAAATGGGATATGCGAACTCCAGCTTATGGGTATTTCCCATTACCAGAGGGAAAACGATTTCTTTTATTTTTAATGTGTATTTATTTTAGAGAGAGAGAGAAAGACAGAGAGTGAGCGGGGGAGGGGCAGAGAAAGTGGGAGACACAGAATCCGAAGCAGGCTCCAGGCTCCGAGCTGTCGGCACAGAGCCCGATGCCGGGGCTCAAACTCACAAACCCCGAGATCATGACCTGAGCCGAAGTCATGATGCTTAACCAACTGAGCCACCCATTTTCTTAAAGGTAAAGAAACAAGGACTTGCTTCTCCTATTCCATATACAAAAACAGATAAATATTTTCTGCAAACATATAGATATGTGTATCTCTATATCTACATACAGTGTGAATATTCACGTATATGTGTATATTAGATAAAGTTCCACTCTTTCTAACACAGATATCCTTTATTTTATTTCATTATTTTATTTTATTTTTTAACGTCTATTCATTTACTTTTGAGAGAGAGACAGAGAGCACAAGTGAGAGAAGGACAGAGAGAGAGACAAAGAATCCAAAGTAGGCTCCAGGCTCCGAGCTGCCAGCACCGAGCCAGATGTGGGGCCCAAACCCAGCACTCAAAACACAGATACCCTTTAAAGAGTCCTTCTGTGTGGAGTCATATTGGGGCTCAGGCTGACCGTGGAAGTATTCGAATTAATGCACAGAGGAGCAGGTTATGAGAGGGTTCAGTTATACTAAGATAAAGCCACACATAAGCTCTTAGCTAGTAGGTGAATTAGACACTTTGGGGTGGGGGCGCCTGGGAGGCTGCGTCAGTTGAGCATCCGACTTTGGCTCAGGTCATGATCTTGCAGTTCATAGGTTCGAGCCCTGCGTCGGGCTGTATGTAGAGTGCTCAGAGCCTGGAGTCTGGAGCCCGCCTCAGATTCTGTGTCTCCCTCTCTCTCTGCCCCTCCCCTGCTCATGCTTTGTCTCTCTCTCAAAAACAAACAAGCAGTAACAATAGGCCTTCCGGATACTACGCAAATTCAACAAATCTACTAAACGTGTAGGCAAATATTCTCTTGAGGATTTCTAACATTTTAAGGAGTTTTTTTCATGTGGTGATGCTATTTTGCAGAGTTGAGTTTTGTGGAATTTGGTTGGTTCAGGGTTGGGTGGTCCTTACTTTGGGATGGATTCATTGTGTTAGTTTTAAATAGTTTCATTCCCTCAGGCACTGGTGACTAATTTTTAGGTCACGCAATAAAAAGATGACCCCCCCAAAATAAATTACAGCAGAGTGATATTTGCCCAAAAGAGAAAGGAGAGGAAACCAGGATGGGTGTATTGGCTTGGCTGCAGAGTGCATGTGTGAGCGCACTGATGGAAAGGAGTTGCAGGGACGCCTGGCTGGCTCAGTCGGAGGAGCACGTAACTCTTGATCTTGGGGTGCGAGTTTGAGACCTACGCTGGGTGTAGCGATTACTAAAAACTGAAAATAAACGTTAGAAATTAAAAAGAAAAGAACAGCTGCAGATCTGGTGGTGGGAGTATCTGAAAAGCAGCCCGACAGAGCTGACCGTGGAGCAGTGGCATCCCAACACCGAAGACTGGGGCCCCGGGCCCGGCCCAGATTGGAAAGGTTGGGAGAAGACTGGGAGCTCTTTTTCAGGCCGACAAGGCATATGCAGAGGAGAAGAAAAACGTAAGGTTTGGGGACTAGCTCTTTCTCCTTCCTGGGTTTCCTAATCCACTCTCAATGGCATTTTGAAGGGGAAATAAGCCACAAGAACCAAATCAGGGGGAAAAACCAGTGTTCTCGCAGATTTCCAAACCAGACAGTATGAATTTCCCCAAGAAACTTAATACCTGGGTTTCCTCCTTTCTTTTGCAAGTAGGTTTTGTGAAGCCAATATTGAGAATACAGCCCATATCGGGGCACGGGAGTGGCTCAGCCGACTAAGCCTCTGACTCTTGGCTTCAGCTCGGGTCATGATCTTACCATTTGTGACTTCGAGTCCCCACATTGGGCTCCGTGATGGCAGCATGAAGCCTGCTTGGGATTCTCTCACTCTCCCTCTTTCTCTGCTCCTCCCCCACATCCTCTCTATCTCTCTCTCAAAATAAATAAACATTAAAAAAATTTTTTCTTTCTTTTTAAAAATTTTTTTTAATGTTTATTTATTTTTGAGACATAGAGCCAGAGTGTGAGCAGGAGAAGGGCAGAGAGAAAGGGAGACACAGAATTCAAAGCAGGCTCCAGGCTCTGAGCTGTCAGCACAGAGCCTGAAGCAAGGGCTCGAACTCATGGACCGAGAGATCATGACCTGAGCCGAAGTCGGCCCCTTAACCGACTGAGCCACCCAGGTGCCCCTAAAAATGTTTTTTTAAATATTTATTTTATCTTTGAGACAGAGAGAGAGACAGAGCATGATTGGGAGAGGGGCGGAGAGAGAGGGAGACACAGAATGTGAAGCGGGCTCCAGGCTCTGAGCTGTCAGCACAGAGCCCGACGTGGGGCTCGAACTCACGGACCGCGAGATCCTGACCTGAGCCAAAGTCGGCCGCTCAACCAACTGAGCCACCCAGGCGCCCCTAAAAATGTTTTTAAAAAAGAGAGAACACAGCCCTACAAGAGCCATCTTTAGTTTCCTAGTGTTTGTGGATATTTGACCACTGGTACATTGAGATCCCCGTAGAATGAGCTGTATTTTACATGGCCTCGTCGAAGCTATGTATTTCTGCAGCAGAAATACCACCAATCTTAAAACAGGAGTGCAAGCATGAGGCCTCAGGCAGGGAGAGAAAGCCTTTTGTGCCACTTAAGATGTGTAGTTTGGAAACTTCTGAAGGAATTTCCATATGATGTTAACCCCACTAACTAGGATACCAAGAAGACAGTCAAGTCTAACTGACCGTTCTGTTTGTTTGCAAAGATATTTGGCAGATATTTAGGAAGAAGCCATTTTATGACCCTTTACCCTCTATCTTCCTAAAGCGCCTGTTTCACCTTGCCTTAAGAATAAGGGATGGGACTGGGACCTCCAGGTCGTGTAGCAGCGCCGAGGGGCCCTGCCCTGCTGGACAACAGTGGCTCGGGTCCAGGGTCCCGGAACTGTGGCCAGAGCACAGTGAGCCGACCTGGTCCTGAGCCCGGGAAGGTTTGCAGGGCGGGGCAGGAGGGAGCATGCTGAATTGACAACGGTGACAATGGTGTGCCTCTTTCCCCTAAACTCGTGGGTGGCCAAAGAGTTTTGAGCATGTCAGTTACTTTGGGTCAAGTTGGTCGCCACTTTCCTTAAGACTACTGAAGGAAGTATCTGAAGTATCAAGGCAGTGTGCGGGGCCTCCGCAACTCTCACGCCCCAACCAGACAAGCCGCAAACTCCATGGGACCCCACGACGAGGCCGCCCTTGCCAGACTGCTTTTGAACTCTCAAGAGGTTTCAGAGGAGTAATGGCCCCTTAGACATCCTGGAAGGAAGTCTGTCTAAAAACCTGACGCGTTTCTTCCTATTAATCATTTACTTCGCACCAAAGATAGGCTGTTCAAATAGGGAGGTGTTCCCCTCAATATGACATTAAACAAGGCCCACCCCTGACAGCGCCCACATTACCCCCAGAACAAGGTGACACTGTCTCTAGTGAGGAGACGGCAGGAGGTGACTGGACAGCTGGGCGTCAGCCGTCAGGATACAGGCCTTTCTTTATCCCGTTACCAGGTAGTGGATCGACAAGCACGTGGTGCAACTCATAACTAGACCTGCATCCCATACCTGAAGAAAAAAAAAACATTTGAATATTAAAATCAGGAAGACAGAGACAAAGCGATAAGTCTGTTCCGGAATTCGGCACAGAGCTAGTGCTCAGTAAGGGGAACTAAAGGGAGGGGGGGTGGGGATAACTTCCCTGAGGAAACAGCTTCTCTTGGCGCGGCATGAAGTCTCAGCGGTACACACACTCGCATGGAGTGGCTTTTGTCTTAGGACGTTGACCTTTCGACGTACTGAACCGATGATCCTTTCTTCCCTCTGATTGCAGGTTTGGTTTAAGAATAGGAGAGCCAAGTTAAGGAGACACGAGAGGGCAACGACGCTCGGAAACACCCCGGCTGCTAAAGTGGACCGCCTGTTAATCCTAATGTTGGACAGGTCCTAGAATGCTGTTCTCGTCCAGGAGCCAGATCGGAGATGGGTTCTTCCGGTGCCAGTGACGCCGGGGCCGCCCTCGCCGCCCCTGCCACCCTTTTCTCCCCAGTTGCATTATCAATAAAGAGATAAATTCTCTATGCCTTTGCTTTTGTGTGCCAAACGGGAGCAAATAGGGTGTGGATATAAATTGGGAAGGAAATGCCATTTACACAGAACGACACGGAGGCCTCCTTTCACGAGGAGACCTCCCCGAGTCACCGTCTGGAGGCCCCGCATGTCCCAGAAGTTCCCCGAGGGCCCAGGATGACTTGGCACTGACCTGTATTTTCCCTACCATCCTGCACTCCCTCACCCCATCGTCATCCCCACCTTGCTGCTTTGGGACCACAAATAGGGGCAAAATGTGGTGGTGGGGGGAGTCCCTAGGGAGAGAGCAGTGTCGTTTCCAGAGATGAGCCGGAACTTGTCAGCACTGGGCTCTGGGGGAAACCTGCGAGGTGACGCACAGGGATTTATGGGAAGGTGGCCACCGAACATGCACGCGGTATATTTCCAGTTCTGGTCGCTACTCTCCCCTTTGTGTGGAGGAGACCGGGCTAGAAGCCGTCCTGGCACACAGGTTCTGCGGCTTCAAAAGAAACCTGAGAAGAGATTCCATCAAGGCCAGAAAGAGGCCCTTCTCCTTTTTCCCCTCCCCCACCGGCTGAGGAAAGCATATTATGCGTCCTTCCCCAGCTCAGAAGCTGACTACTATGCCCTCGAAAGCATTTCGTCACCTTCAGCATCCTTGAGAGCACCCCAATTCCTGCCGTCGAACCCTCAAAGGGGACCTGTTGGTTTCCTGTGGCTCAAAGCGAGAGTAAGGAGTCCGGCCGGGCAGGGTTCTAGAATAATCCCTCGTTGCAAAGAAGCAGTCATACCTTCACTTTGTTCCTGCTGTCTTTGTGTGAGAATGCCAGTGTAGAAAAAAGACCAAGTAAGGGTTGGTGAAGTGAAGAGGCCCAGGCCCACTTTTTTTTTTTTTAACATGAAACAATTCACAAATTTGCATGTCCTCCTTGTGCGGGAGGCCGTGTTCATCTTCTCTGCGTTGTTCTGATTTTAGTATACGCTCTGCCAAAGCGAGCACGGGCCCACTTTTTAAAAAGCATTAAACTCTTCTCGGTCCGGCCTTTGTTTCTGAGGAATCTTGAGCAACGTGAGGCTCCTTTAGTGGAGTTCTGTGTGATCAGCTGCGGACATCAGGATCCTGTAAAGTGACTGCAGTAATGACAGACCAGGTGCCTCGGTGACATCAGAATTTCCTCTCGTGGGCGTTATTCGGACCCCAGTTTCACAGCACTCGTGTGTTCCCAGAGGGAAGGGAGGCTCCGGTGTCTTGAGAACGCACACTCTCTTTGCCATGGCGTCCACTAATGTTTCTTTCCTTCATGCTGCCTTTCTCGCCCGTGAGTGACAGATGTCAGTAAAGTGGTTGCAATGCCAGGCTTGCACTGAGAGGGTGTCACTGCTCACTGGAGCCCCGAGGCCTTGCTGGCAGCGAGGGAAATTCAAGACTGTTTCCGCGCACACAGGCCCACGGCCATTCTCATCAGAGGATTTTGAAGCCTCTTTCAGTAATTTCGAGAGTATTTCCTAGTGTCGACAGCTCTCCTTCTTTTTTATTTTACTTGTTCATTAATTTCTAAATGCTCATTTATTTTTAAGGGTGAGAGAGCATGTGCTGTGGGGGCAGTGGCGAGGGGCAGAGAGAGAGACAGAAAGAGAGAGAGAGACCGAGGACCTGAAGCAGGCTCTGTGCTAACAGCAGAGAGCCCGAGGGGGTGACTCGAACCCACCAACCCCGAGATCATGATCTGAGCCAAAAGCAAGAGTCGGATACTCAACCGAGTGTGCTACTACTCAGGCTGCCCGTCCGTCTTTTTTAAATACTAAGTTTCTCACTGCTTTGGGTACCTTCTGAACTATAGGGTCTGAACGAATAAGCTCCAGGTACTGTCAGACTGAGGTGCAGCCCCAATCAGACTGTATGTCTGCATGTTACCATGAATGGGAGACAAAGAAGTAGAAATCGTGTAAAAGACCACAACCCGCTGCACTCGGGGCTCAGTTTTTCGGGGACAAACCCACTGAGTCCATGAGGGCATGAATAAAGTTACTTCCTAGAAAGGAAAGTCTTGGCGTCACGACCCTCCGTCTGTACAAACCTCAGTCCCATTACATTACGTGGGGGCTCATCCAGGATTCAGAGACGGTGTGTTTCCACCTCTCTTGTCACCGCGGTACGAACCTCAGGGTACTGGGAGAGGCGACATAGCCTAGCGCCAACGGACAGCTTGATCCATATGAGACTAGGCCCTCCCAGCTTACCGCTTCGACGACCCCAGATGCACAAAGGAACCCAGTGAGGCCCAGGAACCAGCTCAGGGAGCACCGCCCAACAGACTGGCAAGAACCTGGGGTTCGTTTTGGTAGACCTACTTCTAGGAGGCAGAAGGGGAGCCTGATCGCTCCCCAGAGTCCCAGGGTTCCCGGAGTGGTTCCATAAGGAAAAAGGAACGAAACCACGACTCGAAGGCACTAGGCGCTGGGCGGTAGGTTGCAGTCGCAGTGCGACTGTGTGTGAAAGAGAGAGATGGATAGTGGAACGCTTCCAACCAGACCAAGGGCCAAAGCCAGTGCTGAGTCCCGATTCGTGGTTCCGTGGCAACCTCATACGGCTTAAGGCGGCATCAGTCTTCCTCAGGAGTCTGATCCAGGTCAGGGATTAAAACTGAACCTGACAATGCTAACAGGTGCCTGAAGTAAATCTGAGAGGAGAACGGCCCGGAAATGGACGAAGCCAGTGTGTGTCCTCCCCAAATGAGCACCCCTCCTTCCCCCTTTCTCCTCTCCTGTGCATGAAAGTTGTCCGTTACTGGGAGGAAATGGGTGGAAAGCAGAGTAAACCAACTCCTCTAGCGTGTATGTTGAGGAATTTCAAAAAGGGATATTCAGGAGATTACGGTGTGAAATTAACTCCCGGAAAGCTCTGGACATTCTATGAAATTGATTGGCCATCACTGGAGGTGGGCTGGCCCTCCTAGCACTCGCTTGACAAGGAACTCTTGGCCGAGCGTTCAGGGTTGTTGTGGCGGACCCAGGCCACTCTGACAAATTTCCTTACACTGACTGTTGGCAAGACCTGATCCTATCCCGGCCCCGTTGGCTGAAAGTCTGTATTGAAGAGAGCTGTAAAGGTATGATGGCCTGTGTCACGGCTTCCTCCAAATGCCGGCCAAAAACGGAAAAACCCATCCTGCCGGGAGAGGCTGAGGGGACCCCGCCGCCATGTGCCCCACTGTACCCCTCACTGCCACCTGCACCTCCAGTCGCCCCAGCTGCCGAAACCTCACCAGAGCCTGCGCCTAGTCCCGAGTCCTCACCACCTCGACCACCACAGGCAGCTCTGGATGTACCTGGCTCGCCGCGGCCACCGCTCCTAACTCCATACACCCCTCCCAGAAGGCGCCTGGACGATCAGGCCAGCAGAGACAATCCCTCCCTGCAGCAACACCAGGAGCCCTACAGATGCCACTGAGGGAAACTAGGGGACTGTCTATTATGATCAGGAAGGCCAGATCTGAGGAGGCCAGCGTGTTTCTGTATACCAACTTTTTACCACTCTGGACCTCCTAAATTGGAAGCACCAGACTCGTTCGTCAATAGAGAAGTCTCAGGCTATGATCGTAGTAATGCAGTCCATAATTCAAACCCATGCACTTACCTGGACGGACCGCCACCAACTCCTTCTGACTCCCGTCAACACGGAGGAGTGATGCCGAATTACCCAAGAGGCCCTAAAATGGTTAGAGGAGAATGCCCCGGCTGCGACACTAGACACCCAGGCTTATGCTCGGGAATCACTTCCCTGGCGAGGACCCCAAATGGGACCCAAATGACTCAAGCGTAGGTGGGGGACTCGCGAGGACTGAACAGTATCAAGAAGCCCTTCTAAATGGCATGAAGGAAGGGAGGGGAAAAGGCCATACATATGAGTAAAACATCAGAAGTACTCCAGGGACCCACGGAGAGCCCATTCTCTGAGAGACTATGTGAGGCATTTCGTCTGTACACCGCTTTTGATCCGGAGGCACCCATTGACCTGCCGAAGGTCAAGGTGGCTTTTGTAGGTCAGGCTCAAGGGGACATCCGGCGCAAGCTGCAAAAGCTACAGGGTTTCGCTGGCATAAATGCCAGTCAGTTGCTGGAAGTAGCAACTAAGGTGTTTTCAATGGTGACCAGGCGGCACGGAGGGAAGCACGCCGGAAGAGGCAGAAAAAGAGACTTGATTGCTGCCTTGGTGGAGTGGCCGGAAGTCTCTGGGAAGGGTGCTCTGCAGCGGGGAGGCCAGGGCTGAAAAGGGGAATGTGGGGGAGGGGGGTCTCGCCCAGGACCAAAGTTGGGACGGAACCAGTTTGCTTACTGTCGCCAGGAGGGCCACAGGGAAAATGAGTGTCCACTGTGGCCAGGTAATTCTCAGCAGGGCCTCAAGCTGAAAGAAAGAGGCCAAGTGGTCCAGGGCCGGTACCAACCAGCATGATGGCCTCGTTGGGCCCTGGAAGATGTTTTTGTGGGGCTAGCTGCCATGGAGGACTAGGAGGAGGACAGGGACAGACTGGGCTCTATTTTGTTAGGCCCCCAAGAGCCTGTGGTCCGAGTGAATGCGGGGGGCCGACCCACCGAATTCATGGTAGATACTGGGGCGGAACACTCAGCGGTGACCCAAACCTTGGGCCCCCTCTCACAGAGACAAGCCACCACTGTAGGTTCCATGGACAATCGCACACACCATCCCTTCCTGCTGCCGCGGTGATGCAATTTAGGCGGCCATGAAGTCATCCATGAATTCCTGTACCTCCCGACTGCCCCGTGGCTAATGGGCCAGGACCTGCTGGGAAAGCTGCAGGCCCAGATAACTTCCAACTCTCGGGGACAAGCTGCTCTGACCTTATGAAACCGAAAGCAAAGATTATGACTCTCGCGATTCCCCAAGGAGAAGAGTGGCGTCTCTAGAATTTCAAGGGGGAACCACACCCAGTGCCTGAGCTTCCCTTTAAGATTCCAGGGGTGTGACATGAGGACAACCCTCCTGGACTGACTGGAAACATACCCCCGGTGGTTGCAGAGCTGAAGCTTGGGACAGAGCCCACCTGCCAAGGACAATACTTCATCCCTCGCAAGGCACAGATCAGGATCCAGAAGCACTTGGAGAGGCTATTAAAGTAGGGGATCCCCAGGCCCTGCCAGCCATCTTGGAACACGCCCCACCTTACCTGTTCAAAAGCCCGGCTCCAACGACTATCAGACGATTGAAGACCTGTGAGCAGCAAACCAGGCCTCTGTTACCATACACCCAGTGGTCCGAAACTCGTGTGCACTTTTGGGGCTCATCCCTGCTGAAGCCGCCTTCGTCACCTGTTTGGACCTCAATGATGCCTTCTACTGCATCTGCCTGGACCCCCAGAGCCAATCGATCTTTGCCTTCCAGCGGGAGGATCCTGATAATGGGGACAAGGGCCTGTTGACTTGGACCAGACTGCCTCGGGGGTTCAAAAACTCCCAGAGGATTGCATGGAAGGGACTCGGCAGCTCCCTACCTTCCCATGGGAAACCGGCTACAAGGTCTCAAGGAAAAAGACCCGAATCTGCCCAGAGAAAGTCAAATATCTGGCTTCCACCTCTCCCAGGGGCACCGCCAACTCGGCCCACAGAGGAAGTAGGCCTTTTGTTCAATCCTGGTCCCATCAACCTGAGCCAGGTAGGGTGTTTCTCGGGGTGACAGGTTTCTGTAGAATCTGGATACATAACTTTTCAGTCCTAGCGAAACCCCTCTATGAAGCTACAAAGCAGGGAGAGCAGGAGTCTCCTGATGTGGGAATCGTCCCAGTCTTTGAGGAAATAAAGCGAGCCCTCATTAATGCGCCTGACTGGGGGCTCCCAGACATGATCAAGCCTTTCTTTCTGTATGTCCACAAGCACACTGGCATTGTGGTGGGAGTCCTAACCCAGATGTTGGGGTCATGGCAGTGTCCAGTGGCATATCTCTCCAAGCAACTTGACTCCGTGGCCCAAGGCTGGTCTCCCTGCCTACCAGCACTGGCAGCCACGGCCCTCTTAGCGTCCGAGGCTGGCGAGTTAACTATGGGACAGGAATTGACAGTCCGAGTGCCACCTTCGGTACTGACATTAATGGAGTACAAGGGACAATACTGGCTCACCAACACCCGATGGTCAGATATCAGGGAATGCTATGTGAGAATCCGCCCATTCACCCAGAAGTAGTGCAGACCCTGAACCCTGCAACCCTACTTCCTGCTGGCCAGGCCAGTCAGACCATGACTGCATTGAAGTCGACACCAGCCGACCGGACCTGAGGGCCTGAGGGACCAGCCCCTCAAGGACCCCGACGCTGAGTATTTCATCAACGGTAGCAGTTTTGTGAAAGAGGGACAATGCCTTGCAGGGCACTCCGCCGTGACCCTGAATTCTATGATTGAGGCCAAACCCCTGCGAAAGGGGACTTCGGCATGGAAGGCAGAGCTAATGGCTCTAACCCGAGCCCTCCAAATGGCGGCAGGGATATGTGTTAATATATACACAGGCTCTAAGTATGCCTTCTTCACCACCCTCCACGCACATGGGGCCGTATACAAAGAGAAGGGTCTAACAAACTCAGGAGGAAAGGACATAAAGTATGGTAAGGAAATCCTTGAGCTCTTAGACGCTGTGTGGGCCCCTAAAAGAGTGGCAGTCATGCATTGTCAGGGACACCAAAGGGGAGACACCATGGCTGCACGGGGAAACTGTAAGGCAGATCGAGAGGCAAAGTTAGCAGCTTCCAAAGAAACAACGGAATCAGCGGCTTGAATCGCCACACTGTTCCCTAACCCATGACAGAGTGGGACCCTAGTTACTCACACTGTGAAAGTACTTGGCTCAAGACTGAAAACCGAAGCCACCGCCCAGGTGGATGGTGGAAGTTTGAAGATGGACGAGTAGTGATTCCTGAGGCGCTGCCCCCAGCGTTTGTCGAGCAGTTCCTTCAGGAAACCCATTGGCTGGACACCTCTCGAGACTACGGTGAGCCGCCGACATTTCTACATCCCTCCACTCTGCAGCACAGCCCGGGTGGTATGTGAGCAGTGTGAGACGTGTGCCCATAATCACCCACGTCAGGGGCCCAAGGCCGCTCCTGGGGAGCAGAGGGTCGGGGCGCCCCATTTGAAAATATGATGGTGGACTTCACTGAGCTTCCCCGGGTCCGAGACTATAATATCTGTTGGTGTTTGTGTGCACTTTCTCAGGCCGGGCGGAAGCCTTCCCTGCTCGCACAGAAAAGGCGCGTGAAGTGGCCCGGCCTCTTCTAAAAGAAATCGTTCAAATGTACGGAGATAGAGAGGCTCAACGAAAGCAACGTGCCTTGCAAATTGGCAAATGGAAAGATGATGAATGGCCTCCCGAGCGTATAATCCAATATTATGGCCCTGCCACCTGGACCGAGGATGGGTCCTGGGGCTACCACAGCCCCCATTTATATACTAAACCACACAGACTGCAAGCAGTTGTACAAATTATAACCAGTGAAACTGCCAGAGGTCTTAACTTACTAGCCAAGCAGCAAACCAAAATGCACAATGCCATCTATCAAAATCATTTGGCCTTAGATCACCTGCTTGTTTCTGGGTGAGGAGTTTGTGGAAAGTTTAATCTGAGCGACTGCTGCCTGCAGATAGATGATGACGGAAAGTCATAGAGGAGATCACAGATCGAATGAGAAAGGTTGCTCACGTCCCAGTCCAGATCTGGAAAGGTCGAAACCCCAGGGAATTATTTCGAGGATGGTTTTCAGCTCTTGGGGGATTCAAAACCCTCATAGGTATTATTCTCTTGATTTTGGGGGCTTGCTTAATCCTGCCTTGCCTCGCTCCCATGGTCATACGGTCTCGGAACCTCTCCAGCCTCATTGAGGCAATGTTCAAAAGGAAAACGGCCACACATGTGATGATGTTATGGAAGTCTACACCTCTAAACCAAGATGATGCTCCATGACCCAAAAATAAGAGGGACGGAGCATCAAAGGGGGGACCGTGGTAGAGGGAGAGCCCCTCCCTAAGGAAAGTGGTGGAGGCCTCCTCAGAACAATGGAAGGCAACATGGCCCAATGGACTCCCATACCCATATGCATAAGCCCTAACACGACTCTAACTTGGACTGTGTCCAATCAGACTATACTTGCGCAATATATGGGAGACAAAGAAGTAGAAATTGCAGGAAAGGCTACACCGCGTTGTGCTCAGGGGCTCAGTTTTTCAGATATGAACCCACTGAGCCCATGTCGGCACAAGGAACAAATTTGCTTCTTCGAGAAAGAAAGCCTCGGTGTCCCATCTCTCTGTGAGAATCCTGCTATACCCATGCCTTAGCCTTTGTGAGACCACATGCTATAAGGGACTTGCCCTGCACGTAAACCTGTCAAGTCCTTGTCCAAATGAGGCTCACATCTGCTTCTTCCGCTTCACCGTCACAGCTCTTTCTTTGCCCAGCTCTAACCTCCCTCTAAGTCACTACCCAAATGGTGACGAGGAAAGGGAAGGATCAGGAGGTGATCAAGAAATGGATCTGGGGGCGCCTGGGTGGCTCAGTCGGTTGAGCGCCCGACTTCAGCTCAGGTCAGATCTCGTGGTTTGCGGGTTTAAGCCCCACGTCAGGCTCTCTGCTGTCAATGCAGAGGCTGCTTCATACCCTCTGTCTCCTTCACTCTGCTCCTCCTCCAGCCTTTCTCTGTCTCTCAAAAAAGAAATATACATTAAAAAAAATTAAAAAAAAAAGAAATGGATCTAATCGCCTCTCGGCCTTTTGGCTAAGATCAAGAGTAGAAATGGATCTGAGGTACACGCAGTCAGTGGGACAGCCAACTGGCAAAATGATCATTTCTCTGTGGTGTGTTATTCTCTGTATTTCTCGCAGTCTCGTCCCGTGCCCCGATAACCTGGCCAAGCCGTAGTGCCAGGATCTGAGTGAACACAGGACATTGGAAATGACTTTTGGAGCCTGAGGCACATGGCAGCTGGTGACGGAAGGTGGCCTACCTGCTGGTTCCCCTCATAGGCAGGCGCTAGACATTGGGAGACCTGTGCACCTAAATAGAAAATGAGGCAGAGCACACCTGCGTCCTGAGGGCTAAAGTGGAAGAGCTTCCTATGGCCGAACTCGGGATTTAGGGTACGAAAGGGGAACAGAATTCACCACCCCCAAATATGCCTCTTTGGCATAAAGATTATTGTAGGCTGATTATTTTTAAGAGACTGCAGACACAGGAAAAAAATCAGAAACCTGAGCAGAAGCTGCTTTTTGGTAAGAGATCTCCATTTGTAAGGATGTCTCCCTCCAGTAGCTGGAGGAGGCAGGGTGTCTCAATTGCTAGAAACTCATCAGTGGGGAAGGCACCAGTTTAAATCGACATAACAACTGTATCCTGGTTTCAGTGTTTTGCTGAAAACCTCACAAAACTGGCTTCCCTCATCCCCCAACATCAATCATCTTTTGCCTTTAGCAGGAGATGGTAACCTAAGGTGTGGCTGGCACCATTTGGGGGAGTTACTCAGTTTTGGGGGTCTCTCCAATGTATACAGGAGGCATGCATGTTATTAAACCTTGGTTTATTTTTCTTACTGGGGGCCTCAGCTCTTGGGGAAGAAACAATTTTTTCTACCTTTCGAATTTTTTTCTGGCAGGTCTACGAATTAAATTGACATGGAACAGATTAACGGGAGAAAACAAATTTAATTACGTACCTATAAGGAATCCACATAAACACGAGAGATTTCAAAGACAGGCGAAATGAGGTATACCCTTGACTCTTGAACAACAGGGTGTTTTAGCTGCGCAGGTCCACTCTGACCCGTGTTTCGTTTTTCTTCTTGTTTTTAACGAGTTGACAGCAAAAGCCACAAGTGCCCATGCCGGTCTCCACGGACTGAATTGAGGCTACGGGTGCAGCGGTCGCACCTGCCGAGCTCTGAGTACACGGGGAGACCCTCCAAGGCCACACGCAGTCCCCGGAATGCCCAGGAAGCAGGCAGGGCTGCAGGGGCTCCGCCGGTGCTGACTGGGTTGTCGGGTCCAGCGTCAGAGGCTGGAGGGCAGGAAGCTGGACTGAAGGGGATGAAAGTGCCCAGAGGGCAAGACCAGTTGCTAGCAGGGAGCCCCAGCCCCCAGGCGCGCCCACCGCTGGAGCCCGCATCTAGCGTCCTGGGTGTGCAGGGCTCTGGGCAGTGACTGGCTGGGGTTTGCATCAGGCTGCGGGGATGAATCGGGTGCTTGGGCCCCTCTGGCCACTGGCCCCTCCGGCGGGACTCAGAGGCGCCTGGGCCCACATCCTCCCGGAGCCCAAGTGGGTTCCGGTGCGGCTGCAGCTGCTAAAGGCCGCAGGCTGCCGGTGTACCTGCAGGCCGATGGTTCGCTGTGCTGGGCATCCACACCGCCCTGGCCTCTGGTGGGCTCACCTGCCTGGTGGCTGCCGCTGCACAACCAAGGCCACTAAGCTGAAGAACATCGCCATATGGACAGCAGGCCAGCTGCCCCTGGCCTCCCAGCCCTGGCCGCCAGGCCTGCCTATGTGTGGATTTTCTTTTCCAATAAATATACACGTACTACTGTACATGTATTTTCTTTTCCTTATGATTTTCTTAATAACATTTTTTCTCTAGCTCACTGTATTGTAAGAACACAGCATATATTACGTACATATACATATACATACATATATGTATTAACGACTGTTATCAGTGAGGCTTCCAGTCAACAATAGGCAGTTAGCAGTTACATTTGGGAGGAAACCAAAGTTACGCCTGCATTTACAAAAACTTTAACTCCAGGAGAGTTAACATACAGTGTTATATTCCTCTCGGGTGTACAACGCAGTGATCCAACAATTCTATATATTACTTGGTGCTCATGAAGATGAGTGTCCTCTTAATTCCCAGCACCTATTCACCCATCCCCCCACCCACCTCCCCTCTGGCAACCATCAGTTTTTTCTCTGTAGGTGAGAGTGTTTTTTGTTTTTTCTCCTTTTGTTGTTGTTTTGTTTCTTAAATTGCATATATGAGTGAAATCCTATGGTATTTGTCTTTCTCTGAATGACTTATTTTGCTCAGCGTTATACTCTCTAGCTCCATCCATCTTGTTACACAGGCAAGTCTTCATTCCTTTTTATGGCTGAGTAAAATGCACACACACACACACACACGATCTTTATCCATTCACCTATTGAGGGACACTTCAGGCTGTTTCCATAATTTGGCTCTTGCCAAAAATGCAGCTATTAACATAGAGGTGCATGTATCCCTCTGAATTAGTGCTTTTCTATTCTGGGGGATACTTCCAGTTTTGTTCTTCCTTTTCAAAACTGCATTGGCTTTTTGGGGTGTTTTAGCATTCTATACGAATTTTGGGATTATTTGTTCGAGTTCTGCGAAAAATGCTGTGGGTATTTTGATAGGGATTGCATTAAATCTGTAGCTTGCTTTGGGTAGTAGGTGATGAGGGAGCGTGGGGCGAGCTGAGGGGCAAAGTACAAGCTAGCACACGCCGCCCCCCAGCCAGGTGGGGTGTGTGTGGCATTCCCCAGGCACTCCTGGCTGCCCGAGAACAGGGGAAAGGAAAGAAAAGAGATGGTTAATTTATAGAGATCACAGTCATACAGGGCATGGGTCTCCATCAGTTTACAAATGCCTTAGTAAATTAGAAAAAAAAAAGCAATCTTATCCAGAGACTCATCTCCAGAAACCTATAGACTCCGTCTCTTGGAGCCCTAGTAGCACCCTCATCAAGAGGTAAGGGGTGTAAGTTCTGTCCAAGGTGATGTGGGAAACTAAGGCAAATGAGGAATTAAGTTCCCTTAGTGCCTACAGTGCAACGACAAGTCCTTGAGACCGGCAGAGTGATGTCCCTCTAGGAGCTCAGCTGCCTCGGTGATGACACTGCGCGGGGCAAAAGGGAATATTGGGGTAACATTATCCTGACCCCCGAGCATCCTGTAAAGTCTACTCTAACATAGAAAACTTCCTTTGGAAACGTCCTTTATCTCAACTTGCCCAAGATACATGCTGGCAATCACACTCCCAGCTTATGGCCCTGATGATATACATTCGAAGGGTCCCATGACTGAGGTTTCACTAAACAGTAATAAATGGTGTTTCCCTACCAGAAGCTGGCCCCTCAAGGTCCTGAAAACCTTGCTTCCAAATGCCTTAGAGAGGTACTCTATCCCTGACCCCCTCCCAAGCTGAGGGTGTCTGATCACTTACTCGTCACAATCCCAGTGCAGCTCTTTCTGCCCACGGGTCTTGTCCCCGGGCTTTCATAACATGACCTTTCTGCACCAAAGACATCTTCGAGAATTCTTTCTTGGCCATTAGCTCTGAATCTCGACATCACCCCAAAACCACCAGACACGTTGGGCTTTGTCCCCCGCTGCTTCTCTCCAGGCAGACATCTGGCGAGGACACTGGGTGGAAAGAAGGTAGAGGCTTCGAGCTCTGGGGGAGACAAATCAGAGAGGCCCACCAGAGGAAGAGGACAGGCGTGCTCCAGGGGGAGGAAGCACAGCACCTCTGTGATCATGACGAGGAGAAGCGACCCTCCGCTTTGCTGGTAAGCGCCCACAGTATTCAAGACAGAAAAGGTAAAGTGGAGGGCCGAGGAGGGCCCAGCTGCCCTGCACACACACACACATACACACACACACACACACACACACACACACACACACACACACACACACCCAGGCCCGGTCTTTCCTTAAGGGCCTAATCCGGGAACCGAGGGAAAAGGGGCCGCCTGGCTGCAGAGAATGTACCTGCTGGGGCATAAGCTCCCCTTACCGGGGGCCGAAATGAAACAACTGGCTGCCAGGGCACAAGAAACACAAATCACAAGTAGTGTGGGAGGTGGGGAGTGTTCCAGAGGAGGCTTCACCCCGGTTCACACACACCCAGGTGAGGCGGAGTTATCGGTGTGGGGAGCTGGCCCCTCCAAAGGTGGGCCTCCTACTGACCCAGGTGGACTCAAAGGAGAACGTTAGCTGAGGCCTCCTCTTCCTGTCTGTGCCTGTTGACCTTTTCCTGGCTTAGTACGTGGTCCTTCGTTTTTTTCTTTTATGTTTATTTTTGAGAGAGACAGAGACAGAGAGAGCGAGTGTCAGTGGAGGAGGGCACGGAGGGGGGGAGAGAGGACCTGCGTTGTCACCACAAAGCCCCACGTGGGGCTCGAAGCCACAAACCATGAGATCGTGACCTGTTCCAAAGTCGGATGCTCCACCAACTGAGTCACTCAGGTGCTCCATTATTTGGTCCTACGGCGGCATGAGTATGTAGTCTAAAAAAGCCAGAGTCTTGAGCTCAGTTTGGGGGGACCCAAGTTTACTGGAGGTCAAATCTGCATAAACATAAACCAAAGCACAAAGCAGGCCAACTGAGGTATAGGCTGGTACTGATGAGGGAGCCTGGGGCGGGCTGAGGACAGAAAGTAAGCTAGGGCACCCCCCAGTGGGGGATATGTGTGGTATCCCCCAGACCCTCCTGGCTGCCCAAGGACAAAGGAAAGGAAAGAAAACAAATGGTTAACTGATAGAGATCACAGTCATACATGACGTGGGTCCCATCGGTTTGCAAATATCTTAGGAGATTACAAGAGAAAGGCAATCTTATCAATAGCCTAATGTCCAGAAACCTAGAGACTCAGTTTCCTGGAGCCCCAGCATCACTCCTTCATAGTGATATGGGGAACAAAGGCAAGAAGGCAATGGCAGGGAAACTTCAGTTTCCTTATAACCTGTGGCCCATTGACAAATACTTGAGGGAAATACAGAGGGTAACATTTCAGGGAACCCTGACTGTCTTAATGTCAATGCCTTCCTAGAGGGACCAACAGCCTTAGCTTGACAACAGCAAGGCTCATGTATCTTAGGGGTCCTCTTTAGCAGATCAAAGCCCCTCTGAGGCCTCCCTTTGGACTTCACCTCCCCAACTCCAGAGTATATAACCAGCCACTCTCCACACCCAGTGCAGCTCTTCCTGCCCACGTGTCCTGTCCCGTGCTCTAATAAATCACCTTTTGGTACCAAAGACGTCTGCAGAATTCTTTTTTCGTCTTGTGATCTGGATGACGCAACCATCTCTTCAAAACCCCATAATTGATGCCCTTAACATGAGGCTACAAGTCTTTCCAGATAGACTCTGAGCCTATGCAAACCTGGTGAGTACTTTTTTTTTTTTTCCTTTACTGTCATTTCAGGGGCTTTTCAAGGAGTGTTGTGTGATTGGAACACTTTCATGTCAATTGTTCGGGCTGCAATCCTCTCCCCCGTGGCTACTCTATGGGGAGGAGAAGCTGCCTTTTGGCTGGAAGTTAGCACCCTGGACAGAATGGTAATAAGACCCAGAAACTTGATATCCTCTCTTTATTCCTGTGCTTATACAAAGTTGTCTGTCTTTGGCACGAGACAGCCACCTAAGTCACCAGGATGGCTGTCAGTCTTAAGACTCCCATGTGAGGTTTTCTCCTCATTGGTCTAACGTTACCCCCTCCACATCTCTGGTCTAGCGGCTTCTGGCCAAGAGACCTCCACTGGGAGCCATCCAAAACCAGTACCGCATTGAATTAAACACAAATGGGACCGTTTTCTGGGGAAGTTGGCTGTAAAGACTATATGTGTTGGAATGTCCCTCAGATCATGATGGATTTCTGTCTTTAGTGTTCTCGGTCAATGTTCTCTACTACTTAAATTACAAAATTGGGTGATTCCCCCTTGTAAAACTTTTCCAGTATTTTCCATGGGTTAAAACGGCAGCTTCTTCTCTGCCCTCTTAGCAAGGCAAACTCAGGTCTATACACCGGCACTCCTATTTTAAATAAGAATTTTTGGTTGAGTCTGATGTGGTTTCTATATTCTAGCTTCAGCTATTTATCTGTAGTTATTACAGTTAACTAGTTGCCCAGTTACAAGTAGGCTATAGTACTAAATCTTTATGGCCTCAAGAGATAAGAATTAGGATTGCGAGGGTCACCTGGGGGGCTCAGTCGGTTAAGCATCTGACTCTTGATTTCAGCTCAGATCATGATCTCAAGGTTCGTGAGTTGGAGCCCTGCCCCAGGCTCCACACTGCCAAGTGGTTGGGATTCTCTCTCTCTTTCTGCCTTTTGCCTGCTCTCTTTCTCTCTCTCAAAAATAAATAAATAAAATAAAAGAAATAGGATTGAAAGAAATGGGTTTTCTTTTTTTTTTTTTTTAATTTTATAATAGTTTATTTTCAAATTGGTTTACATATAACACCCAGTGAGAAATGGGTTTTCAAACAGATTTCCTGGTATCTTTAGCTATTGCTAGTAAAGTAGTTGTGCAGGTACAATAGCTATTTGTAGTGTTAAATAAATAATGGCGGGGCACCTGGGTGGCTCAGCCAGTCGCGCATCTGACTCTTGATTTCAGCTCACGTCATGATCCCAGGGTCATAGGATCCGGCCCCACATCGGGCTCCTTGCTGAGCGTGGACAACTGCTTGAGATTCTCTCTCTCTCCCTCTGCTCCTCATCCCAGCTTGTGCACTCTCTCTCTTTCTAAAATAAAAATAAAAATAAATAAAGGCAAGAATAAATAAATAACAGCAAGAATGAATAGATGGATGGATAAATAAATATAAATAAAATAGTAAGAATTAATATATAGTAATGATAAGAACAGCTTTTCAACTTCCTGCTTCAGTTATTCTTCTCAGTATAAATAGTTGCCTCTTATTAAATAGTTTTTACGATTACCAATAATACTAACTCAGTATTATCAAAGAAATAAGAGTTGGATTTGAGAATAATGTCTTGATTTACTTCCTGTTCTCAAATATTTATTCTAGTTATTTTTACTCATCTCTATGTACCTAATTACCCAGGTACCACTAGATAACCTTACCACTCACACATTATTCCACTAGTAATAAGAATTTAAATTTGAAGAAAATATTTTCTGAGTTATTGGCTTCTACCAGTTTTTGTATTTATCTATACTTATTTCTAGTTAACTAGTTTGCTTGACAACCTGGTTAACTGTAGTAGTAACTCATTATCCCAAAGAGAAATAAGAAGAAAGAGTTGAGTAGAATATGTTTTTGATTTGCTGGATTCAACTAAGTATCTTAATTATCACAAACTGTAGTTTACTCGTTCCCTAGGTGTCATGAATCAACAGAATACCTAATGCAATATGCCAACAGGAAGTGGGATTCATTAGGGCTGAGAAGACTACTTTTCGTCTTCCTGGCTTACTCTACTCATTCTAGTTATCTCCAGTAATCTCTAGGTATCTAGTTTTTTAGGTGCTAGTTCTTTTTTTAAAATATTTTAAAAGTTTATTTATTGAGAGAGGGGAGAGAGAGCAGGGGAGAGGAAGAGAGAATCCCAAGCAGGCTCTGCACCATCAGCACAGAGCCTACCATGGGGATCAGACCCATGAAATGCAAGATCATGACCTGAGCTGAAACCAAGCATCAGATGCTTAACAGGAGCTCCTAGTTCTGTCGTCTCAGTTCTAGGCTCTATAGTTCTAAGGCAATGTTCTAGCAAAGGATTACAACAAAGTATAAGGCTGTGTTTTTCAGCTTTCAGGCTTCAAATACCCATTCTTACTATATCCAGTTACCTCCAGTTAACTGATGAAACAAGTACGTCAGCTATCTATTGTACTAAATCATTATTATACCAAAGGATAAGACTTAGAGTGGTGAGTCAGGAATTCCCAATTTCCGGTTATATTATTTATTTTTAACATAATTTTTAAAAGGAAACTTATCCCAACGGGGACTTGAACTCACAAGCTTGAGATCAAGAATTGCATGCTCTACTAATGATGCCAGCCAGGTACTCCCAGTTTCTGGTTTTAAAGATTTCCCATGGCAATTTCCCATTAACTTAATTTTATCACCCACCTAGGTACTACTATAGATTTCTGATCTATAGTACACATTCATTTTTTTTTTTTTTAGTAGGGATTCAGAATGGGGAAGGATGTGCTGTCCAGCTTCTGGGCTTCTCTCAGTTTTTCCAGTTATCTCTTGTTGTCCCCAGTTCAGTAGTTCCCCAGGTACAACTAGTAATATCGATCTAACTGATGATGGTAACAAGAAAGTAGTTATAAAAAGAATGTGTTTTCACTCATTGGGTTCATCTACGTATCTCTCTAGTTATCTCCAATTAAACTAGTTTCCTGGGTACCAGTAGTTATCTGTAGTACTAACTCATTATTCACGCCTCCAGAGAAGAATGTAGCGTTGAGAGGAATTATTATCAAATTCTTCGAATCGACCATTTTCTTCAATATCCTGGTTTTGACTCATGATTCTGAATATCATCATTTGTCCCTAGGTTACACGAGATTAAGGTATCACGAGATATATATGGCACTGACACGTAAAGAGAATTTAGAGCTGCAGAGAGCTTGATTTTTAGCTCCTTGCCTTCAACTACTTATTTTGATTATCTCTTATTGTCTCTAGGTAAGCACTTCTAAAAGTAGAATGAAAGTCTGCAGTAGTAATTCATTTTTCCAACAGAAATAAGAATCTGTAGTTGGGAAGATTGTGTTTTTCACATTCACACTTTTAACGAGTTGTTCTTAGCTCTAGATAGCCAGAGTTTACTATATACCACTAATGCATTCTTCATTTTAAAAAGGATTTTAGAGATGAGATGTATGTGTTTTTCAGCATTTGGGCTTCAAGTCGTTTTCCAGTTATATCTAGTTACTTCTAGTGAAATTTTATCTACCATTCCATGCCTTACTTACTAATTACAGACCTTTCCAATATCTTATTCAAGGAGGAGTAAGTTGCACTTCAAAAGCATCTGGTTTGTAGCATCCTGATTTCAATTCCTTTTCTAGTTTTCTGTAGTTGTCTTTAGGTAAAGTTACCCAATTACCACTAATTTTAATTATATTACTAACACATTTGAATGAGAAAAGAGAATAGAGAAATATTTGTTTTTCAGCTTCCTGTCTTCACCTAGTCATTCAGATTATATACTATTGCCTCTATATAAAGCGAACATGAAAAATCTAGTTATTTACAGTACATTTCCACATTCTAAAAAGATAAGAAAATTATTTATTTTACTTTTTTAGTGTAAAAATTTTAAAAGTTTATTTACTTATTTTGAGAGAGAGACAGAGAAGGCGAATGGGAGAGGGGCAGAGAGCAAGGAAGAGAGAATCCCAAGCAGGCTCTGCACTGAGCCAAAACCAAGAGTCAGACACTTAACCGACTGAGCTATCCAGGTGCTTCAAGATATGAGAATTAGATCTGAGAAGAAAGAATGGTTTTTTCAACAACATCTGTATGCCGGTGCATCTTGTTACATCTAGATACCGCTGATAAAATAGGTATGTAGGTATGATTAATTTCCTATTGGACTAATATACTAATTCAGTAACACAGAAGAATTTAGATGTGAGGATAATTTGCCTCCCATTTCCTGGTCTCCTGACATGATCACCTTATATTTCTGCTTAACTTGTTACCTAGACACCATCAACTATTTCTTGTATTAATTCATTATCCAAATGAGATAAGAAGCTAGTGTTGGAAAGAGTGATTTTGCAATTTCCTGGTTTCATCAATTTTCTTAGTCGCCTCTAGTTAACCCCAGTAAAGTAGTCGCTAAAAGTATACTAGTTATCTCCAATATTAATAATTTATTCCAACAAAAATATGAATTTGGATTCAGAACATGATGGTTTTTTTTGGCTTGGTGACTTCAGTTTATGTTATATAAAGGAGCCCAGAATGGCCTCAGTCTGTTGGCCTCTGGGTTGTTTTGTTTCTTCACTGCAGGCTGAGACCCATTACCTCAAAAGCCTGCTGGGGCCAAACTCAAATTTTTACATATCCAATTGCTTAAGAACCTATCCGAAATAATCATAACCACATTTTTAAAAAAAGTAAACTCTACACATAACATGGGGCTCAAACTCATGACCCCAAGATCAAGAGTCACATATTCAACTCACTGAGCCAGCCAGGTGCTCCCCATGACCATATTTTTAGCCATTTATAGCCCAACTACTTTATATACTCCACAAAATTGCTCCCAACATCTGCTAGCCTTAGATAAAATAAGCCCTGGGCCATAAAGACTGCAAGCCCTTCGATGCCTTTTTTTTTTTTTTTTAGAGAGTGAGAGAAAGCATGCACGCAAGGGTGCGTATGCCCACACCCTAGTGGAGAAGGGGCAAAGAGAGAATCTTAAGCGGGCTCCCATACCAATGCCAGCGCTCAAACTCAAGACCACAGGATCGTGAACCGCCAACTGAGCCACCCAGGCACCCCAAAGTTTGTTTTTATTTTTTCAATAATCTCTACCCCAATGTGGAGTTCGAACTCATGACCTCAAGATCAAGAGTCTCATGCTCTTTGAACTGTGCCGCCCAGGTTCCCTGCCCTTTGGTGCTTTCTGACACACATACTCTCCAACATGCTGCTAATGACATCACATACACTTGTAAGCCTCTCTGGCTGATCCCCTTCTCCCCCAGAGTTAACTTACCTCCCCCCACTTCCCCGTCCAAATGGTGGCACCCACAAGCCTTAGCCTGGGGACACAAGCCTTGCCTACTGAAAACACTGGCAAAGCCTCACCCAAAGAAATCTTGTGTATCTTACTGCCACCTTGTAGTCATATAGTTCTCCTTAGTCAGCCCAGGAAGCTCTTGAACATTCAACTCATTATTTTCTGGTTTACCTAGATCCCACTGGATGCTATACATTTAACTCATTTTTATTTTTTTAAGTTTAATAATTTTTTTTAATAATCTCTACACCTAACATGGGCCTCGAAATCAGCAATCTGGGGGGGGGCTCGTTTTTAGGACAAGGAATAAGAATTTAGAAGTGAAATGATTGTGATTTTCAGATTTCTAGTTTGAACAGTTATTCTAGATATCATTAATTATCTATTGTTAACTAATCATCTAGGCCCCCCTGCGTATCTATGGTACTAACTCATTGTTCCAAAAGAAAATAAGAATTCAGATTTGAGAAGAATATCTTTTTTAGCTTCTTGACATCAAGTATTACTAGCTATTTCTAGGTCTCTGATAAACTAGTTACCTATGAACCACTATTCATCTCAGATTTATGAGTTCTTTTTTTAAGTTTATTATCTATTTTGAGAGGGAGGGAGAGTACAGGAGAGGCAGAGAGAGAGAAAGAGGTAGGAGAGAATCTCAAGCAGGTCCTGCACTGTCAGCACAGAGCCCGATGTGGGGCTTGAACTAACGAACCCTGAGATCATGACTTGAGCTGAAACCAAGAGTCAGGTGCTCAACCGACTGAGCCACCCACACCCCTAATTCATTTTTCAAAATTTATTTTAGAGAGAGTGCTCAAGCAGGGGAGAGGGTCAGATGGACAGAGAGAATCCTAAGTAGTCTCCACTCTCAGCATATAGCACAATGCAAGACTCAATCCTACAGTCCTGGGATCACAAGCGGAGCCGAAATCAAGAGGCTGACAACACTCAACTGACTGAGCCACCCAGGCGCCCCGATGAGTTCTTCAAAACATGAAATATAATGTTAGATTGAGAAGAATATGTTTTCCAATGCAAGACTTTAACTCCTTGTACTAATATTCTTTAGGTAATTAGTTACCTAAATAACATTATTCATCTGTATTACAAAATCATTAATCCACCAAGAGAAAAGGAATATTTAAGTCCAGAAGAACCTACATTTAAGCTCCTTACTTCAGGGACGCCTGGGTGGCTCCGTCGGCTAAGCAACCAACTCTTGATTTCAGTTCAGGTCATGATCTCAGGGTCATGATCTCATGGTTGTGAGATCAAGCCCCGTGTCGGGGTCCACACTAGGTGTGGAGCCTGCTTAAGATTCTCTCTCTCCCGTCTCCCTCGGTCCCTCTCCCGCTGATGCTCTCTTTCTCTCTCAAAAATAAAATAAATAAAATAAATAAGTTACTAACTTCAACTACTTATCGTAGATATCTCTACCTACCTCTAAGTAACTAGATACCTAGTGCCAATACCCATAGTACAAAGTCATTTTTCCAACCAGAATTCAAACTAATAGTATTTTATTGTTATAAAATACAGATAAAGAAAAATTACCATCTTAACCATTTTTAAGTGTACAGTTCAGTGACATTAAGTGCATTCACATTTTTGTGCCACCATCCACCACCACCTATCTTCAGACCTTTTTCACCTTCCCAAACTGAATCATCCATACCCATTAAACAATAACTTCCCGGTACCACTTCTCCCAGCCCCTGATGCTAACTAGCCAACTAACCAACTAACTAACTAGCTTCCTACACTTCCTTCCTTCCTTCCTACCTTCCTTCCTTCCTTCCTTCCTTCCTTCCTTCCTTCCTTCCTCCTCCAACCCTCCCTTCCGCCCTCTCTCTCCCACTTATATCTATTTCTTAGTAGTCTCTGCACCCAATGTGGGGCTCAAATTCACGACCCGGAGATCAAGAGTCATATGCTCTTCTGAGATAGCCAGGCACTCCAAAACTGAATTCTCTGTCTTTTATTTTAAAAATTTTTTTTATTTTTTAAAAGTTTTGTTATTTTTCAGTTTCTTCTAGGGTATTTCTTTATTTTTATTTATTTTTTAAGTTTATTTATTTTGAAAGAAAGAGAGAGAATGAGAGAGAGCGCACAGAAGAAGAAAAAATCCCGAGCAGGCTCTGCACCTAAAGAGCCAGATGTGGCACTCATGAACTGAGCCAAAATCAAGAGTTGGACGCTTAACTGACTGAACCACCCAGGCGCCCCCTGGGATATCTTTTTAAGGATTTTATTTTTTAAGTAATCTCTACATTCAACTGAGGCTTGAACCCACAACCCCGAGATCGAGAGTGGCATGCTCACACCGACTGAGCCAGCCAGGTACCCCTACCATTCTACTTTCTCTTTCTATAAATTTAACCACTCCAGGTATCACAGATAAATGGAATCAATACGATATTTGTCTTTTCTGTGTCTGGCTTATTTCACATAGCGTAATGCCTTCAAGGTCTACCACATCGTAGCATGTATCAGAATTTCATTCCTTTTTAAGGCGGAATCATATTTTATTGTATGTATATCCCACACTTCATTTATCCATTCACCATCAATGGACATTTGGGTTGTTTCCATCTTTTGGCTCTTGTGAATAAGGCTGCTCAGAACATGTGTTTACATATATCTGTTCACCTCCGTGCTCCAGTTCTTAAGGGTGTATACCCGAAGTGGAATTGCTGGATCATGTGGTAATTCTAAGGAAATTTTTGAGGAGCCATCATACCATGTTCCACAGTGACTACACCATCTACATCCCCACCAGTGATGCACAGGGTTCCGACTCCTCCACACTGTTGTTAATAGCCATCCTGCTGGGTGCGAAATTATATCTCATTCTTTTTGTTAAGACTAAAATGTAAGAAAGATACGTTTTTTAGACTTTTGGCTCAAATATTTATTCCGCTTTTACATGATTAAGTCTTTTTTCATGTTTAACTTTTCATGTTTATTTATTTTGAGAGAGAGAGAGAGAGAGAGAAGAGAGAGAGGGAGAGAGAGAGAGAGAGAGAGAGCAGTGGAGCAGGGAAGGGGCAGAGAGAGGGAAAGAGAGAATTCCAAGCAGGCTCAATGCTATCAGTGCAGAGCCCGAGATGGGGCTCGATCCCACGAACTGTGGGATCATGACCTGAGCCTAAATCAAGAGCCAGATGTTTTAACTGACTGCGCCATCCAGGTGCCGTGGGTTAATCTGTTTAAAACTCACCTATGTAACTGTCATTTTCTACATTACTCACTGAATATTCAAAAATAAGAATTGAGAAGAGTGCACTTTTCAGTGTCCTCGATTCAGACTGTCCTAAAATACCTAGTAAACTGATTGCCTGATACTACTAGCTATCTACATTACTGATTGCAGCATTCAAAGAGAAATAGGAATTTGAGATTGAGAAGATTGTGGTTTCTACATTCTAGCCACAACTATTTATCCTCAGTTGTCTGTGGTTAGCTAGTTATCTGGTCACCAACAGTTAACCATAGTACTAAATCTTTATTCCTACAAGACATAAGAATTAGTGTGGTGAAGAATGGCTTTTCATCTTCTAGATTTATAAAAATCCCTGGGTTTCTCTAGCTATCCATAGTAAACAAATTACCTTAGGCAATGAGAATTAATGTTTAGTGTTGAGACAATGGATTTTCAGCTTCGTGGCTTCAAAGTATTCTAGGATTGTCTAGCTACCCCTAATTAAATAAAGAAAAAGGTGCCACAACTTATGGGATAATACCAACTCATTGTTTTTTAGGTTTATTTTTATTTATTTTTAAGAGAGAGATAGAGAACAAGCGAGGGAGGGGCAGAGAGAAAGGGAGACAGAATCCCAAGCCGCCGATTTCACACTGTCAGCACAGAGCCCGAAGCTGGAATTGAACTCAAGAACCGTGAGATCATGACCTGAGCCGAAGTCAAGAGTGGGACGCTTAACCGACCAAGCCACCCAGGCCTCCCACTGATTATTTTTATTAATATAAACTCTACCCCGGTCAAGGGGCTCAAACTCACAACCCTGAGATCAAGAGTCGCATGCTCCACCGACTGAGCCAGCCAGGCATCCCAGTACTAACTCATTAGGATTCCGAGAAATAAGAGTTACATCTGAGAATCACGTTTTCCTCAACAGCCTTGTCTCAAGGATGTACTCTGGTTATTGCAAGTCACTTTCAATGAACTAATGACCTACATTCCTACTAAATAACCATACCATTCCCTAATTTTTCCACAAGTAATTTGAATTTAGATTTGAAAAACAAATGTGTTTTCTAGGTTCTGAATGTCCACAGATTTTTCTACTTATCTCTACTTATTTCTAGGTATCTAGTGCCCTAAGGACACTTAGTTAACTCTAGTATAACCTGTCTGTTTAGACGAGAAATAAAAGGTACAGTTCAGAACAATATGGTTTTCAGCCTTCTGGATACAACAAATTACTCCACTTATTACAGTCATCTTTAGTTGACTCCTTCTTTAGGAATTCTGAATTCTATAATATTAACTCACTATGCCATCAAAAAATATGATTTCAGAGTTCAGAAATATGAGTTTTGGCTTCCTGGTTTATGCTAGTCAATATACTTATACTAAGTTTTCTCTAGATACCTAGAGAAAGGTTGTTTTTTTTTTAAGGCAAAATTCCAAAATTCCAACAAGGAATGAAAACCCGGTATTATAAGACTGGTTTTTAGCTTACAGGTTTCAAATACTTGTTCTGATTACCTCATACTTTTTCTAATGAACTAATGAAACAGGTGTCACCAGAGCTTTATGCTGCTAATTTATTATTAAAAGAAAAGGCACTTTGGTGGCTCAGTCGGTTAGGCTTCGGGCTCTTGGATTCGGCTCAGATGGTGATCTCATGGATCGTGGGTTCGAGATCCATATAGGGCTCTGTGCTGACAGTGGCGAGCCTAACTGGCACTCTCTCTCCCTAGATCTCTCTCTTTCTCTCTCAAAATAAATAAATAAACTTAAAAAAGCAGAAATTGGAGCAGTGAAGAATGATTCTTTCTTTATTAAGCTTGACATTGTACATGGGGCTTGAACTCACAACCCTAAGATTAAGAACCCCATGCTCTACCAACTGAACCAGGCAGGTGCCCTAAAAAATGATTTTTAAAAAAATTTTATTATTTTTTTAAAGATTTTTATTTTTAAGTAATCTCTACATCCAACGTGGGGCTGGAGCTTACAACTCTGAGGTCAAAAGTCACATGCTCTACCGACTTAGCCAGGCAGGCGCCCCTAAAGAATCATTTTTAAACCTCATTGCTTCAAATACTTATTTTCCTGGTTATTTCATGTAACTGTACTTACTATTGACCTAGGTACCACTTAATGTCTATAGTAAAAATTCATTACTTGAACAAAAAACTAAGAATTTGGATTTGTGAAAGATGGGCTTTTCACCTTCTGGTCTTCTCTCAATTTTTTTAGTTATCTCCAGTTGCTTCCAGTTTAGGAGTTACCTTAGGTTCCACTAGCTATGCAGAATTGGTTTATTATGCTAACAAAACATAAAAAGTTAGGTCTGAGCAGAATGTGTTGTCCAGCCTCTGGCTTCACCTACGTATCTGGAGCTGTCTCTAAGTAGCTGGCTTCCTGGGTACAAGTAGTTATTTATAGGACTACCTCATTATTTCACCAATACACACGACTGTAGTGTTGAGAAGGGTATTCAACTTCTAGAATTTTCTTTTTTTAATGTTTATTTTTGTGATAGAGAGATAGAGAGACAGCATGGGAGTCGGGAAGGGCAGAGAGAGAGAGAGGGAAACAGAATCCGAAGCAGGTTACAGGCTCAGAGCCTCGACACAGGGCTCGAACCCATCAACTGTGAGATCATGACCCGAACTTAACTGACTGAGCCACCCGGGCGTCCCTCAACTTCCTGAACTTTCAACTAGTTTTCTTCAGCATCCTGATTTCAACATTATTCTAGATCCTGCCACTTATCCCTGGGCAGCTGATGACTGAGTTACCACTAGATATCTATGGTACTAATGTATTAGTTAATACAGAGAATTTTGAGTTGAATGATGCTCTTACGTCTGGTTATCTCTCATTCACTAACCACAAAAGTATAATAATAGCGTATAGCATATGAGCAAATGTCACCGAGTACATCCTCTGTGCGAGGGATGGTTCTCAGGGGATAGGTTTAAATCACGGCTGGGACATTTCCCAAGTGAGTGACTTTAAGCACGCTATTTAATATCTCCGTGACCCAATAACATCACCTATAAAATGAAGATAAGAGCAGCTCTAAGTCCATCGGGTTGTTAAGAGAATTCAATGTGTTAATATAAACCAATCACTTAGACCATTGCCTGGAACACAGTAAGAACCGGCTTCTGTGTGAGCTACTTTTATTATCTCAGCGAATCCTCATAACAACCCCATGAGGTAGGTACCGTTATTACTCAATTTTACCAATGAGGAAATGGAGGCACAGGGAGAAAAAGCAAGTCGCCAGATTGGCTAGCTAGCAAAAGGAAAGCAAAGCCGGAATACAGATGCCAGCAGTCTGACTCCGAGGCTCTCTGCCCTTGTGAATTTGGTACAGCAAACCCACGACTCCATTCTATGCCTATTTGTGCTTAGATGAGGGTCAATTAAGTATGTAACGTTTTCAAGAAGCAAATCAACTTAACTAAAAGTTTTAAGTAAATACTACCCTGCCCGATGCCTAGATAGGCAACACTTACCCAAGGAGCACATAAATGACTGAAGTTTAGAAAGCGCTGGAATAAGGGACTCTGGGTGGTTCGGCGGTTAAGCGGTTGACCTCGGCTCAGGTGATGATCTCGCGGTTTGTGAGATTGAGCCCCACATCGGAATCTGCGCTGACAGCTCAGAGCCCGGAGCCTGATTCAGATTCTGTGTCTCTCTTTCTCTCAGGCCTTCCCCTGCTCGTGCTCTGTCAATCTCTCTCAAAAATAAATAAACATTAAAAAATTTAAAAAACAAAGCACTGGAACAAATCGTGGAAATCTCAAATAGGAGAGACCACGCCACCCAAACTGTAACGGCTGTTCTAGGCAGGCTAGCGCACACCACGATCCTAACCGCTGTGGGTCTTTCATGGTATTACTGATCCCGAGCTCAAACTGATCATAGGGTATCTAGCCGAGAGAGGGGGAGGCCTGCAGAATCCAGCAGGAGCCCATGTGAGGAGGCTTGATTCGGTAGGGAGAGGCCGTGGGAAAGAAATTGCTAGACAATTCAAAAGATTTTTCAAAGTGAATTCAACCACCATCCTGTAGCTGTTTTTCTCCTCACTCTTCAGGAACAAGAGGCATTGGGAAAGTATCTTACTTGTCATGCACAGTCGGTGATAACTATTATGTATTATAATAATGTGAAGTGACTACGGCCGCCCATAATCTTAGAGGCCTATGAAAGTGGTTTCATTTATTTTATTAAATGGATCTAATAACAGTGGTGGTTGTGAAGGTAAAAGTAGGATAAATCATTGTCAAGCCTGGGACCCATTATTAGAAGTTATTCTCAGTACTCAGGATATTAACACATTCCCACCTGCAAAACATTCCTTTTTTTTGAGGGGGGCATCTAAATTAATTTTATTAATAGGAGAGCTTGATGGTGCTTAATTCCAGTGACCTGAGCTCTGATAACTGGGGCTTGATGAAACGTAAAGAGAAATCTTAGGGAAATAATTAAAAACATGACTTTTGGGGCACCTGGCTGGCTCAGGAGGTTAAGCATCTGACTTCAGCTCTCCTGCTTCATGGGTTAGAGATCCCCATCAGGCTCTGTGCTGACATCGGAAGCTGAAGCCTGCTTTGGATTCTGAGCCTCCCTCTTTCTCTACCCCTTCCCCCGATCACGTTCTATCTGTCTCTCTCTCAAAAAATAAATAAACGTTAAAAAAACAAAACACATAAAAACATGACATTTAACAAACTCGACATTCTATGAAGTCTTTACCCATCCTTGGGACATGGGTAAAATTGAAAACCATCAATATAATTGGACTTCTTAAAAACTGGATTGTATTGAATAGAAGGTGTTTATGAGAAATCGATGACTCTGGTCTTACCCAAGAGGACAGCACTGAATAGTTCATATGTTCCTTGAGGGACTAAGATGCTGACGTCTTTCTGATACCAGATCATTACGTGATTGCTGATTCGGCATCAGGGTATAAGTTAGCTTTTATCCTCACCAGGTCCAGCGAGTTTTTGGGCACTCTGTATATACACATACATATTTTTCTAACTATAGGCAGAGGGAAGTGGCAGGGCGCACGCAACTGTCATTGAGCGGTATTCAACACTATGCAAAACAGTTTTTGAAGGAGAAACAGAGCCCTCAATCTGCCTTGATTCTTTCTATTAGACAGACATTTATCAGTGGAGAGCAAGAACTTGGGAAGATGGTTCTAGACAAAGGGAGATGGAGAAAGACGAAGAGGAGCAAGAGGAACGGGAGGAGGGGGAGGAGAGTAAAAAAGTGGAAACTAACCCAAGTCCCTAGCACCACCCAGCACAGAAACAATTCGCGCTTTTGCAGTGGACCTGCAGCTTGAGGCGCCGCAGCGGAGCTTAGCATGCAGAGGTTGCAGGGCCAAAGACCAGGACCAAAGGAAGGGCCGCGTGCAGTGCAAGCATTCTTGGATGCACAAAACTGTGGGTAGGTAGGGTTCTACACTTGTACTAGCGACCTGAATTCCTTACTACAAATCTAGAGTATTGATTGCTTTCTCAAGAAATGGGTTGACTTTCTTACAGCGTGGATCTTGGCATCCACGGGCTCTGCAAACCTAGCCTCAAGCTCCCTCTCGCGATCGCCCCGGGAAGCTCGGTGGGCTCGCTTTCAGTGCGTTATTGCAAAACCCCAGAGGAAGCGGCCCCCCAGCTAATCATTTCGTCTGAATCGCCAGCCCGGGTCGTGGACCTGGGTGCGAACGGAACCGAACCAGAGAGTCCAATCCATTAACTATTGCCTTCTCGGAGGGGAGTGTCCCGCAGAGTCTATATGGCAAGGGTCCTGCCATCGCTTCCCTGCTGGGGCTTCCAGGGGCCCCTCGCTTTCTCCAGCCCTACCTCTGAGTTCCTCGTCCTGGAGGAGCTTAGGGCGACAGCTCTGCACTGACAGGCGCGCAGCGATGGCCAGACGAGGGACATTCTCCCCTCACATCTCCATGGGCTCTTGTGGCTGGCGGGAGGTTTCGTTCCCCACCCTTCCCCGCCCCTCGGCTGGCTAGCTCCACTCAGCAAGGCCCCTACCCCAAGGGAGTCCCGGCTTAAGCAGCGAGTTAGAGCCCTCGGGCACGCCCCCTCCCTCCTCAGGCTTCTGGCCAGCGCTCCGCCTACTTCGCGGCCACGCCCCGGCCGCGTGTGCTCCCCTGCAGGTCCCGCCCACCATACGCGCTGCAGCCCAGGTAATGGGCGTTTAAGCATGCGACTCTTGCGGTAGATGCGCGGTATTAAGGACCTCGCGCCAGAAACATGACAGACACGGGGGTAGCCGCGGAGCGCAGCACAGAGTCTGTGGAAGTGCATGGCTGCGACAGCGCTAGGGACATGGAGACTCCGCCCGGGAGCCCTCAGGGAAAACCCTTCCCACAGCCTGGGAGTGGATGACTTCCGAGGAAAGCGGCAGGGTCAGTGCCTGAACCGGGACACCCGTTGGCAAACTCTGGGAAACGCCCTTTCCCTGGGAGAGCCTAGGGGACGGACTAGCGGCTAACATCGCTGCGTTGGGTCGTCGCCCCATGCACCCCGGGCTCCAACGCACTGATTTCTCTGGTCTTTTCTTTTTTTTCTTTTTTTTCTTAATATTTTTCAACGTTTATTTTTTTTGAGAGACAGAGACAGAACATGAGCAGAGGAAGGGCAGAGAGAGAGGGAGACACAGAAACCGAAGCAGGCTCCAGGCTCTGATGACCCATCAGCAGAGCCCGACGTGGGGCTCGAACCCACAGACCGGGAGATCATGACCTGAGCTGAAGTCGGCCGCTTAACCAACTGAGCCACCCAGGCGTCCCTTCTCTGGTCTTTTCCAGTTGCGAAGCCTACCTTGATCTCGGTAACTGGAGGAGACTTCGAGAAGGATCTACTGTCCGAACCTGAGACGGGAGCAGCAGAAGGGGAAGAAAGCCATGGCGGCGCGGGAACTCCGGGCCCCATAGATGAGATCCAGAAGGGCACGGCTGAGAGGAGACCTGGCAGCAGCAGCAGCAGGAGGCCCAGGTGACCACCAGGGGTCCGCAGCCACAGGACACGCGGCTACGCCTCCGCCATGTCTTCAGGCGGTTGGAACTGATGGAGCTGGAGAGCGTTTTCCAACGCACTCAATTCCCCGAAGTGTTCCCTGGGTGAGTGGCTCTCTGTGAAGGTTCCCTGTTCTCTAAGACGCTAGGGGCTCAGTGGCATGGAACGCCTTTGGCTCTGTCCCGGGTCTCTCTCCCTCCCCCCCAGAGCCTAAGCTACCTATGGGCTTGAGGCCACTGAAATCTGCCTGCCCTGGAGCTCCGCCTAAGGGGGGGAGGGGACGCCTATGGGGCTGGGCATCAAGGTAAATACTTCCATGCAGTGTATAAATGAATTGTCTGGAAACTTGGGCGCGCTCCCGTTTCGTAAATCGCATTCTCTTGGCTCAGGATTGAGATCCGGATGGGGAGAGTCAGGCACCTTTATGCAAGTGCAGGGTTGGATCTGGTCTGTATTTAAAATGCTGATAATTTGGTCGTCCCAGAATTGTTTGTGCATCAGTCCTCATTAAAGTTATATTGATCTTGAACGCTGAGTTTTTCAACGTACCCGGAAATTTTGGGCACAAAGTGTCCCTGAAGCAAGCCTGCACTTGGGTAGTACAGAAATGTGTGCTGGGGATTTGGGGAAAATAGAAATCTAAAAACAAACGTGAAATGTATGTTGTAGATCTCATCTCACCCGCAACTCCATATACTAACTATTGGCGATTTTTTTCCCCCTCAGAAGGGAGTTTCACATGGATGTGAGTCAAGCCAAGGCACAGGTCAGTAAACTTGAAAAACAGCAATGTGGCTGGCCCGCCGTCCTAAAATCTGCTTCGGGTCCTGGACCCTTTTGTTCTAGACATTCCCAAGTTGTTGCCATGTTTGAGAAATAAGTTTTGAACTTTAGGGCTCTGATGAATGTAAGATGGGATAAGTAAACCCTGGGTTATGGAAATTGCCCATGACCAGAAGGGTCTTGAATTCTTAAAGGAAAACAGTAACAGAGAACCAAACTGCTTCTCCTAATTCCCTGTACAAAATCAAGTATAAAGTTCAACTCCTTTTTCGTAAAATTTTATTTATTTTGAGGGGTGTGGGAGAGAATCCCAAGCAGGCTCTGCACCATCAGCACGAAGCCCGACGTGGGGCTCAATCCCACGCCGTGACATCATGACCTGAGCTAAAGTTGGGCATGTGACTGACTGAGTCACCCAGGTAACCCAAGTTCAACTCTTTCTAACACATCATTTAGGGAGCATTTCTGTGTGGAGTCACATTGGGGCTCGGTCTAATCCGGGAAGTATGCACATTAACACACGGAGGACCTAGGTTATGAGAGGGTTCAACTGTATTGTTATTTTAAAGATTTAAAACCAGGCATAAGTTCATATTCAGGCCTTGGGGTAAGGGAATTATTCACATACAGAAACACACTCTCTGAGTAACTAACGTCTGTTTGGTTACACCAAGACTGATGCAGGGAGACAGCTTTAAAGTCCAAGTGCCTGGTTCTCCTGCTGTTTTAGTGTGTAGTCAAGCAGTGTAGAAAGCGGCAGCCCTACTTTTAATGTTCTGAAACTCTGTCATGTGTCAGCCTAAAACATTATAGTGGAGGGTTGGAGGAAACTGGAAATTTGTTAAAAAATTGAAACAAACAGGGGCACCTGGGTTGCTCAGTCCGTTAAGCATCCGAATTCAGCTCAGGTCATAATCTCATGGCTCAAGGGTTTAAGCCCCAAGTCAGGCTCTGTTCTGACAGCGCAGAGCCTGGAGTCTGCTTCAGATTCTGTGTCTCCCTCTCTCTTTGCCCCTGCCCTGCTCACACTCTGTCTCTGTCTCTCTCTCTTTCTGTCTCAAAAATAAATAGACATTTAAAAAAAATTGAAGCCAACAAGGGCAATTTTTTTTTAGCCAACCAGGCGTCCCATTCGGAGTTGTTTTAAAAAGAACAGGAAGAATGTTCTGGGGTGTCTGGGTGGCTTAGTCGGTTAAGTGTCCGACTCTTGGTCTCAGATCAGGTTTTGATCTCAGGGACGTGAGTTTAAGCTGAGCACGGAGCCTGCTTTAACTAAATACTTAAGTAAATAATCAAAAGAACAGAAACACATTTGCCAGATTTGTGCTGATGGGGTGTTGTGCCTATCGTTGGGCATGCACTGAGCACACGTACGGATGTACTGACCTGCCATGCAGTCATTTGGTGCTGATGCGACACCTCCAGGAAACGTTGGATCCCTGGAAGTGAAATGATAGAGCCACAATAGAGCCCCCCCACTGTATTTCCTGGTAGGTAAGCTCAGCTTGGTCTCATGTGACTTGCCGTAGCCCAGGCTGTGGACTGGGGTTCTGAAAACCTCGAGTGGACACCTCGGGAGTCCGTTGCTATGGTAACATAGCCCTCATCCTAGGAATGCTGGGTGCCATTACTTTCATTTGGGGATTCACGGAAGACTTTCCTTACACTCCTTCCCATTAATGCCAAAGCAGTAAGGTGTCCCGGCACAAGCCAGTCCTTGCCTCAGCCAGATCATCTCAGCAGCCATATTCTCTCTCATTTTCCTTTGTGGAACTCTCACATGAGAGTTTTTAATCTGGCCAGTGAGACAGATGTTCACTGGCCCTGCAGTAAAAGACTGGCATCCACAGGAAACGAGCCCCGTTGCGTCAGGTGGCTCTTCCAAGCCAAGTGCCTTTCCCTTCAGAAGTCAGCTTAAAGGAAGAAACCTCAGTATTCTCTGCACCGCAAGGGGCTGTCAAAGTCATCCAGTCCACTCCCTTCCTTTTACAGATTTGGGACATAGGCCCAGAACAGTGGAGTGGGCAGTCCAGGAAAGCATGCCGAGTTCCTTAGCCTCTGGGTGGCCGTGCCCTCCCCTGAGAGCTGGACCATCCGGCTATGGGCAGCACTCCATCCTGCCTAGAACTTTTTTTCTCAGAAGGCTGAAGACCCAAACGTTCCCAACTCATCGCTGAGTCACTGTACCTGTAGGAAAATAGGAGAAGTTATCAGCCTCCTCTGCAGGCGTTCAGGCTCCTGGTGTTTACAATTTCAGGCCTTGAGAGAGCGATGCAATTTGTACCCTTTCCACAAAAGGCCGAGCGTGCTTCCACTATAACCGCCCGCTTTTCTCCCAGACTCCTTTCAAAACCAAGTTTGCCAACCCATGGCACCACCTATGAGCAAATGCCAGCTCTGCATATTTGGTGAATTAACTATTTAAAAAATGTTTGTTCATTTTTGAGAGAGAGTGCAGGGGAAGGGCAGAGAGCAGGAGAGAGAGAATCGCAAGCAGGCTCTGCCCTGTCAGCACAGAGCCTGATGCGGGGCTCGAACTCACGAACCGAGAGATCATGACCTGAACTTAGCTCAGACACTTAACCAACTGAGCCACTCTGGCACCCCTATAAAGACAATTTTCAAATGCGATGAGCTGTAGTACACCTCCATCCCTTCCACACACAAAGGGTGGTCTCAAGGTGAATGTCTTAGTTCTCGACAATTACCTGCCAATATTTTAGACTCTAAAAATACAAAAGTGCCTCCTACACACTCTCTTTCTTTTAAAATCAAGGGATGCAGGACGTCCTTTATATATATGAAATTATGCTGATATGTATATATATATATATATATATATATATATATATATATATATATATATATATATATATAAAACCAGGGGACACAAGTGATTTAAGTGGTGGCATTCAGGCCTGGGTACATAGTTGAGATGCCTCGACCCACCCTAAGCACAGTACCAGACAAAATTAGAGCTGCTGCGAGAATTGCGGATTTGGGCTCAGCATTCTCTTATCCAAGCCCTAGAATCTTGGTTTGGGGAAGAGGAATGGAGGCAAGGTAAAGACCAAGGAAAAGCCTCTGTCCACTTCTCCCTTGAAGAAGAGACACAAAGGATGAAACAAAGGATGTTTTTAAATAGGAAGTGGAAAAGGAGACTGTGGAGACCTAGGGGAGAGAGAAATCCAGGTGGACAGCTGGACCCAGAGCTATTGATGAGGGTTAGGGAGCTGGGGAGTGAGGGAGCCCGGCAGCTGGGCGCTTCCTCTGGGAAGTAGCCAGCGGGGCACGAGGAGATGGCACTGGCCAGCTGGGCCTGGAAGAGAAAGGAAACAACAGAACTCAGGTTCTTATGCAGATGAGTTCCTTACGTCTCCTCCTCCCATGGCCCCCATCACAGGGTCAAGCAACAGAGCCGACTTTTCTCTTTTTCTCCCACACCTACCCTCCTTTTAACGCAACCCTGGCCCAGGTCCATAACCACAGCAGCCCAAGAAATATCCAGAAGGGTCCTATTTCTTCATTAAAAAAATTTTTTTAGTGTTTATTATCCTAGAGAGACAGAGAGAGGGAGAGACAGAGCATGAGTGGGGAAGGGGCAGAGAGAGAGGGACACACAGATTTCAAAGCAGGCTCCAGGCTCTGAGCTGTCAGCGCAGAGATTGACGCGGGTCTTGAACTCACAAACTGAGATCATGACGTGAGCTGAAGTCGGATGCTTAACCGACTGAACCACTCAGGCGCCCCTATTCTGTCATTTTAAGCAGAAGAAATTTCCAAGAATATCCAGTGAATTCTATAGGCCCAGCCAGCACATCGAAACCTCAATTCCAACAGGGAGTCAGGCAGAAATATTTCAAGGTATTAAATTGGTTCTTCTGCTATTTATTTTCAGGTTTTTAAAAAATAATTTATTGTCAAATTGGCTAACACACAGTGTGTAAAGTGTGCTCTTGGTTTTGGGGGTAGATACATCGCTTACATATAACACCCAGTGCTCATCCCAACAAGTGCCCTCCTCAATGCCCATCACCCATTTCCCCTCTCCCCCACCCCCATCCACCCTCAGTGTGTTCTCTGTATTTAAGAGTCCCTTAGGGGTTGCCTCCCTCCCTCTCTGTTTGTAACTATTTCCCCCTTCCCTTCTCCCATGGACCTCTGTTAAGTTTTTCAAGATCCACATATGAGTGAAAACATACGATATCTGCCCTTCTCTGACTGACTTATTTCACTCAGCATTATACCTTCCAGTTTCATTCATGTTGCTGCAAATGGCAGGATTTCATTCTTTCTCATTGCCAAGTACTATGCCATTGTATATATAAACCATATCTTTATCCATTCATCAGTCGATGAGCATTTGGGCTCTTTCCATGATTTGGCTATTGTTGAAAGTGCTGCTATAAACATTGGTGTGCACGTGCCCCTATGCATAAGCACTCTTGTATCCCTTGGATAAATTCCTAGCAGTGCATATATACCTGCATTATTACCTCTTGGGGGTCAGGGGCAGTACAGCAGAGTTTGAGGCAGCAAGTCCCGCGCTGGAAGTCCAGCGTGGGGAGAGCATACCTTTTAGGCGGTATAACAGGAAGATGGCATTTTGGCAACTTCAAAGTAATGTTCTACAAAAGGGGAGTTCCAGAACGGAAGGATACAGTCAAAGAATAGATGGAGAAAATGGGCACTTACTAGGGTTATGGTGAATTTATACTCTCTTAACCTGACTAATATGCCCAAGTTATCACTGCAAAGACTGTGTACACAGGGTATCATTTGCGTGATGTTGCCTTCATTGTCATCTTTCCTCCTTAAGCCAGAAAAGTTGCCTGGATCTGAGAAGGGCTGTTCTTTTATATATATTATAAATAAATAAATAAAAATAAATTTATTTATTTATTTATTTTAATTTATTTTGGAGAGAGGGAGCACGAGCATGAGCGGGGGGAGAAGCAGAGAGGGGGCGAGAGAGAATCCCAAGCAGGGCCCATGCTGTCAGCACAGAGCCGCACATGGGGCTCAAACTCACACACTTCTTATTTTTATTTATTTTTTAAGAGCGAGATAGAGAACAAGCGCGGGAGGCGCGGAGAGAAAGGGAGACAGAATCCCAAGCCGACTTCGCACTGTTAGCACAGAGCCTGAAGCCAGGTTTGAACTGAAGAACTGTGAGATCGTGACCTGAGCCAAAGTCAGGAGTGGGACGCTTAACGGGCCAAGCCACCCAGGCGCCCCACTGATTATTTTTTTTAAAGACAACCCTACCCCCGTCAAGGCCCTTGAACTCACAACCCTGAGATCAAGAGTCGTATTCTCCACCGACTGAGCCAGCTGGGCGCCCCAGACCTAACTCATTAGGATCACAAGAAATAAAAGTTACATCTGAGAATCACGTTTTCCTCAACAGCCTTGTCTCAAGGATGTACTCTGGTTATTGCATGTCACTTTCAATTAACTAATGACTTACATACCACTAAATAACCATACCATTCCCTAATTTTTTCACAAATAATTTGAATTCAGATTTGAAAAACAAATGTGTTTTCTAGGTTCTGAATGTCTACAAGGTTTTCTATTTATCTCTACTTATTTCTAGGTATCTAGTGCCTAAGGACACTTAGTTAACTCTAGTATTACCTATTTGTTTCCATGAGAGATAAGAAGATATGGTTGAGAAGAATATGGTTTTCAGCCTTCTGGATTCAAGTAATTACTCCACTTATTCCAGTCATCTTTAGTTGACTCCCTGTTTAGGAACCCTGAATTATAATATGAATTCACTATGCCATCAAGAAATATGATTTCAGAGTTCAGAAATACGAGTTTTGGCTTCCTGGCTTATGCTAGTCAATATATTTATACTAAGTTTTCTCTAGATATCTAGAGTTGTTGGGTTTTTTTTTTTTTCAGGCAAAATTCCAAGAAGGAATAAAAACCTGGTATTATAAGACGACTGGTTTCTAGCTTGCAGGTTTCAAATACTTGTTCTGATTACCTCGTGTTTCTTCTAATGAACTAATGAAACAGGTGTCACCAGAGATAGATGCCACTAATTCATTATTAAAAGAAGGGGCACTTGGGTGGCTTAGTCAGTTAGGCTTCGGGCTCTTGGATTCAGCTCAGATGGTGATCTCGGGGATTGTGGGACAAAGGCCCATATAGGGCTCCGTGCCGACAGTGGAGTGCCTAACTGGGTTCTCTCTCCCTGGATCTCTCACTTTCTCTCTCAAAATAAATAAATAAACTTAAAAAAAGCAGAAGTTGGAGTAGTGAAGAATGATCCTTTCTTTATTAAGCTCGACATCCTATATGGGCTTGAACTCACAAACGTACGATTAAGAACCCCATGCTTTACCAACTGAGGCAGGCAGGTGCCCCCAAAATTATTTTTTTTAATTTTTATTATTTTTTTAATTTTTTAACGATTTTTATTTTATTTTTGAGACATAGAGCGTGAGCAGGAGAAGGGCAGAGAGAGAGGGGACACAGAATCCGAACCAGGCTCCAGGCTCTGAGCCATCAGCATAGAGCCCGACGCGGGGCTCGAACTCACAGACCGCGCGAGATCATGACCTGAGTCGAAGTCGGCGGCTTAACCTACTGAGCCACCCAGGCGCCCCCAAAATTTTTATTATTTTTCTAAGATTTTTATTTTTAAGTAATCTCTACAGCCAATGTGGGGCTGGAGCTTACAACTCTGAGGTTGAAGGTCACATGCTCTACTGACTTAGCCAGCCACGCACCCCTAAAGAATCATTTTTAAACCTCATTGCTCCAAATACTTATTTTCCTGGTTATTTCATGTTAACTGTACTTACTATTGTCCTAGGTACCACTTAATGTCTATAGTACAAATTTATTACTTGAACAAAAAAATAAGAATTTGGATTTGTGAAAGATGGGCTGTCCACCTTCTGGTCTTCTCTTAATTTCTTTAGTTATCTCCAGTTGCTCCCAGTTTAGGAGTTACCTGAGGTGCCACTAGTTATGCAGAATTGGTTTATTATGCTAACAGGACATAAAAAGTTAGTTCTGTGTCGTCCAGGCTCTGGCTTCACCTATATATCTCTAGCTGTATCCAACTTGCTGGCTTCCTGGGTACAAGTAGTTAAGTATAGGACCTCCTCATTATTTCACCAATACACACGAATTTAGTGTTGATAAGGGTATTCAACTTCTTTAATTTCCTTTTTTTAATGTTTATTTTTGAGAGAGAGAGAGAGAGAGAGAGAGAGAGAGAGAGAGAGAGAGAGAGAAAAGAATCTGAAGCAGGCGCCAGGCTCAGAGCCTGGACACGGGGCTCAAACCCATCAACTGTGAGATCGTGACCTGAGCTTAACTGACTGAGCCACCTGGGCATCCCTCAACTTCTTGAACTTTCAACTACTTTTTTTCAGCATCCTGATTTCGACTCATTATTCTGGATCCCACCCCTTATCCCTGGGCAACTGATGACTGAGTTACCACTAAATGTCTATGGTACTGATGTATTAGTGAATAAAGAGAATTTTGAGTTGTAAGCTGCTGTTAATCTGGCTATCTCTAATTCACTAAACACAAAAGTATAATAATAGCATAGGGAAACAGCAAATGTTACCAAGTAGATCTGTGCGAGCGATGGTTCCCACATGATAGGTTCAAATCGTGGCTGGGACATTTCCCAAGTGAGTGACTTTAAGCAGGCTATCTAATATCTCTGTGACCCAATGACGTCACCTATAAAATGAAGATAAGAGGAGCTCTAAGTCCATCGTGTTGTTAAGAGAATTTAATGTGTTAATATAAATAAATTACTTAGATCATTGCCTGGAACACAGTAAGAACCAGCTTCTGTGTGAGCTGCTTTTATTAGCTCAGTGAATCCTCACAAAAACCACATGAGGTAGGTACCGTTATTACTCAATTTTACCAATGAGGAAATGGAGGCACAGGAGAAAAAGCAAGTCGCCAGATTGGCTAGCTAGCAAAAGAAAAGCAAAGCTGGAATACAGATGCCAGCAGTCTGACTCCGAGGCTCTTTGCCCTCGTGAATTTGGTACAGCAAACCCACGACTCTATTCTATGCCTATTTTTGCTTAGACGAGGCTCAATTAGGTTGTAAGGTTTTCAAGAAGTAAATCAACTTAATTAAAAGTTTTAAGTGAATACTATCCTGCCTGATGCCTACATAGGCAACACTTACCCAAGGAGCACATACATGACTGAAGTTTAGAAAGCGCAGCAATAGGAGTATCTTGGTGGTTCAGTCAGTTGAGTATCTGACTTCGGCTCAGGTGATGATCTCCCTGTTTGTGAGACTGAGTCCCACGTCGGGCTCTGCGCTGACACCTCGGAGCCCGGAGCCTGCTTCGGATTCTGTGTCTCCCTCTCCCTCAGGCCTTCCCCTGCTCGTGCTCTGTCAATCTCTCTAAAAATAAATAAACATTAAAAAAAATTTTAAAAGAAAGCACTGGAATAAATCGTGGAAATCTGAAATAGGAGAGACTACGCAACCCAAACTGTAATGGCTGTTCTAGCCAGGCTCACACACACCATGATCCTAACCGCTGTAGGTCTCTCATGGTATAGCTGATCCCGAGCCCAAACTGATCATAGGGTATCTAGCCGAGAGAAGGGGAGGCCTGTAGAATCCAGCACGACCCCACGTGAGGAGGCTTGATTAGGTAGGGAGAGGCTGTAGGAATGAAATTGCTCGACCATTCAAAAAAATTTTTAAAGTGAATTCAACCACCATCCCATAACTGTTTTCCACTCACCCTTTGGGAACAGGAGGCAGTGAGAAAGTGTCTTTATTTGTCATGCACAGAAGGAGATAATTATTATGAATTCTAATAATGTGAGGTGACTATGGCCCGTATTAATTTTAGGAGCCTATGAAAATGGTTTCATTACTTTTTTTAATGGGTCTAAACACAGTGGTGGTTGTGAAGGTGAAAGGATAAATCATGTACATTGTCAAGCCTGGGACCCATTATTAGAAGTTATTCTCAGTACCCAGGATATTAACACATTGCCACCTGCAAAACATTCCTTTTTTTTTTTTGAGGGGGGAACTAAATTAAATTAAATTTATTAATAGGTTTTAGTAAGGATTTCAAGAAGTAAACCAACTTAATTAAAAGTTTTAAGTAAATACTATCCTGCCTGATGCCTACATAGGCAACACTTACCCAAGGAGCACACACATGACTGAAGTTTAGAAAGTGCAGCAATAGGAGTATCTTGGTGTACCTTTATTATATTTTTAGTTCAAAGCAAATTTTCTTTTATTTCTCTTCTTTTCTTTTCTTTTTTTGTCTTTTCTTATCTTTTAATAATCTATTGTCAAATTGGTTTCCATACAACCTCCAGTGCTCATCCAAACAAGGGCCATTCTCTGTGCCAGAAACCCACTCTCTCCTTTCCCACAACCCCTCTGCCCTGCTTTGTTTTTAGTCTTTGAGAGTCTCTTATGGTTTGAATTCCTCCCTCTCTGTGGCTTTTTTCCTTCCCCTCTTCCCCTCCCCCTTGGTGTTCAGTTAAGTCTCGCAAAGCCCACCTACGCGTGGAAACATATGGCATCTGTCTTTCTCTGCCTGAATTATTTCACTCAGCATAATACCCTCCAGTTCCATCCATGTTGCCACACATGGACATATTTCATTCTTTCTCATTGCTGCGTATTATTCCATTGAATATATATACCACATCTTCTTTATCCATTCATCAGTTGATGGACACTTAATATCTTTCCATGATTTGGCTATTGTTGAACGTGCTGCTATGAACATGGGGGTACACGTGCCCCTATGCATCAGCAGTCCTGCATCTCTTGGGTAGATTCCTAACAGTACAATTGCTGAGTCATTGGGTAGTTCTATTTGCATTTTTTTGAAGAACCTGCACACAGTTCTCCAGAGTGGCTGAACCAGTTTGCATTCCCACCAACAGTGCAAGAGGGTCCCACCTACAAAACATTCCATTTTTTTTGAGGGGGATCTAAATTAAGTTTATTAATAGGAGAGCTTGATGGTGCTTAATTCCAGAGACCAGAGCTCCGACTACCAGGGCCTGAGGAAAAGTAAAGAGAAATCTTAGGGACATAATTAAAAACATGACTTTTGGGGCACCTGGCTGGCACAGTCGGTTAAGCATCTGACTTCAGCTCAGGTTGTGATCTCCCGATTCATGGGTTGGAGCCCCGCATCAGGCTCTGTGCTGACAGAGGAGCCTGGAGCCTGCTTTGGATTCTGAGCCTCCCTCTTTCTCTAACCACCCCCACCCCCGCGGCTCCCGTTCTGTCTGTCTCTCTCTCTCAAAAATATGAAATCTGGCCATGCGTAGCAACATGGATGGAACTGGAGGGTACTATGTTAAGTGAAATAAGTCAGTCAGAAAAAGACAGATACCATATGTTTCCACGAATAGGTGGACTTTGTGAGACAAAGCAAAAACCAGGGGGAGGGAAGAGGGGAAAGAAAAAACAAGACACAGAGAGGGAGGGAGATAAAACATAAGAGACACTCAACGACTAAGAACAAACTGAAGGTGAGGGAGATGGGGGGGGAGAGGGGGTGATGGGCATTAAAAAAGGGCACATGTTGGGATGAACACTGGGTGTTTTATGTAAACCAATTTGAAAATAAACTATTTTAAATTAAAAAAATAAACATTAAAAAAATCAAAAAAAATAAAGTAAAAAAAAATAAAACACATAAAAACATGACTTTTAAGAAACTCGAAATTCTATGAGTTCTTTACCCATCCTTGAGACATGGGTAAAGTTGAAAACCATCAATATAATTGGACTTCTTAAAAACTGGATTGTATTGAATAGAAGGTGTTTATGAGAAATCGATGACTCTGGAACTTACCCAAGAGGACAGCGCTGAATAGTTCATACGTTCCTTGAGGGACTAGGATGCTGACGTCTTTCTGATACAGGATCATTACGTGATTGCTGATTCGGCATTAGGGTATAAGTTAGCTTTCATCCGCATCAAGTCTGGCGAGTTATTGGGCACTGGGGATATATACATACATAATTTTCTAACTGTAGCCTTAGGGAAGTGGCAGGGCGCGCGCAGACTGTCATTAAGCG